>JAWZYV010012185.1:0-182372 GCA_038373885.1 Cheiracanthium punctorium | reverse complement strand
GTGGGCCCCTTCAAAAATTTTTAACATTGGATTAACTTTATATGAAGATTTATAATTGCACTGTGCAAACATTTTTTTCTGTATCACATCAGAGCCAAGATTGAAAGCATTCTTAAAACTGTATTTTTTTATGAAATTGAGGATATTTTGGGGCGGCCCTAATTTGGGGATCTGACCATTTTCGAATGAATTTTTCATTTGAGATGTTAATATACAAGGCATATTAATGGATAAAATGAAAAAATTCTCTGAAGCACCTCTGAGCCAGTCACAGTCGAGACAATAAAGTGGCAAAAATGGCCCTAAATTAATTCGACGGTGCTCCTCTGGGGTACTTTGACCCCCCATAACTCCAAAACTAAAAGAGGTAAATCAAAAATATTTCAGATTTGTTCTTTCCTTGGGTAAGGCAACACAATAAAAGAAAATCATGAAATTCTGAGATGGTGATGGGAACAGTTTTCTATTGACCTGCCCGATTTGCTTTTGCAACGGCTCTTAATTATGGAATAACACAAAAAGGCTGAATTGGAGGGGGGGGGGGTTGTCTAATCTTACATATTTTTATTTGAGGAACTTGATCAGAAATACAATAAAAATTATGCATCAAGATTTTCTTATCCCATAAGTTTTAAAAATAAGCATTGAAATGGTTAAAAGAGATTTTTTTTTTGATTAGGCAATGAATAATCCTTTTATAAATGTGTTCAAATATTTTTTTTTTTCAAATAAAACTATACAATCTTCATGGCCTTACTGTACCTTGATACACAGAAGAGGAAAGAAACCAGGAACAAATGCTCCTGTCTTATTAGCTACAAACAGACAGAAAATAAAATAGGAACCAATTGGTATATTTTTTAAATTTAAATAAAAATGTTTTTAAAAATATTTTTTGTAGTAAAAAATGCACATAATAAAATGAAGTGCAGATGCAGCAATATCTTTTATTTTTAAAATTGTGGAGGAAAAAAGGAACACTGATCAATAAATATTCCATGGGGGTGGGGGGATATAGTTTTATTTAGTTGCATTAACTAAAATGTTTTAATTTCATTAAAAAATAAATGTTAAAATCTGCATTTATCTTTACTTAAAAGAAAAAAAAGCAGATCCTTTCCTCCTATGTAAATCAATATTTTTAAATCACAGAATTTGTCTGATGATTTCTTAACATTCAAACTTTCAGAAGCATTTAAAATTGGAGAAATTCGTAAAAATAAATTGAAATGAGCATTTAAAAATATTAATAAGGAAATATTTAAAAGAAAATAGATGCAAAAAGATCGAATCTGAATTAGCAGATACAAAATAAAAAGTTCGGCCATTATACAGGGTGTCCAGCCTTAATGTGACCCAATAGCTAATTCCCGAACCATTCGATTTAGATATGCACTTCCAATTTGAAAAATGTTTTAAAAAAGGTAAAGAATGTTTTTACGTGCTTTTCGAATCAAAAAACCCATTTAGAAAAAAATTACAAAAAATAAATTTTTATACGGTCCCCAGGTCCTACCACTTATATTTAGGAAAAGATGCAGTACACAAAAACAAAGTAAACACAAAAAGTTTCATTTTATTACGATAAAAACTGACCAAGTTATGGAACTTTGAAAATCATACATTTCATCCATTTTCTCGGCCAATTTCAAGAAGCTAGTAAGGGACCGTCTCCAAAGTGAAATTAATTGGAACTCTGCCAGGAAACATTCGCTCTTGCACGTCACTCTTATGTAAATCGTTTTTAAATTTAAAAGTACACACATTACGTTAATATTACAATACTGAGTACTTAAGAAACAAAATTTATTCTGTGTACGTGTAAAACATAGATAAAATAAAATATTTTGGACGAAGAAAACTTTTCAAAAAACTTAGACTTATTTGCCTGCGGCTTCTGACTGATTTGCTGCGGTACTGATCATGGCAAACGTTAAAAATCTGTGTAGTCGCTTGCAAATGCATACAGTCGTATTCTAATATTACGAATTCTAGTACAGGAGAACGAGATGTATACAAATGAAGAATACTGCGAAATGGTACTGTTGTATGGGCAGTGTAATCGAAATAAGAGAGAGGCGGCAAGACTTTATGCCATTAAATTTCCCAGTCGAAGACATCTATCTTATTGTACAATTGCCCGTGCTGTTCAACGCTTGTATAGAACTGGGAGTTGTCATAGACGTATTCCCTTGTCTCGTGCCACACCTTCAAGCTTGCGGATACCCGCTGAGGATGTTCTAGGATATGCCCTGGCTCATCCTGAAAGTAGTGTCCAGGATATTAGCAAGGCTTGTTCCTACTCAAAATCGACGGTGTGGAACATATTACATACGTACGGTGCATTTCCTTATCGTCCAGTCCTGGCGCAGGAGCTAATGTCTGGAGACCAGTTGTATACATCTCGTTCTCCCATACTAGAATTCGTAATATTAGAATACGGCTGTATGCAATTGCAAGCGACTACACAACAGATTTTTAACGTTTGCCATGATCAGTACCGCAGCAAATCAGTCTGAAGCCGCAGGCAAATAAGTCTAAGTTTTTTGAAAAGTTTTCTTCGTCCAAAATATTTTATTTTATCTATGTTTTACACGTACACAGAATAAATTTTGTTTCTTAAGTACTCAGTTATTGTAATATTAACGTAATGTGTGTACTTTTAAATTTAAAAACGATTTACATAAGAGTGACGTGCAAGAGCGAATGTTTCCTGGCAGAGTTCCAATTAATTTCACTTTGGAGACGGTCCCTTACTAGCTTCTTGAAATTGGCCGAGAAAATGGATGAAATGTATGATTTTCAAAGTTCCATAACTTGGTCAGTTTTTATTGTAATAAAATGAAACTTTTTGTGTTTACTTTGTTTTTGTGTACTGCATCTTTTCCTAAATACAAGTGATAGGACCTGGGGACCGTATAAAAATTTTTTTTTGTAATTTTTTCTAAATGGGTTTTTTGGTTCGAAAAGCACGTAAAAACATTCTTTACCCTTTTTAAAACATTTTTTAAATTGGAAGTGCATATCTAAACCGAACGGTTCGGGAATTAGCTATTGGGTCACATTAAGGCTGGACACCCTGTATAATCCACATATGGGCGATCTCCGGCCCGCCACAGGTTTTGAACTGACCATCGGAACATATCAAAACCCCGTGTAAAACCCAAATAAACCATTCAGAATCTCATATAAATCCTAATTACACGGCCCGCAATTTCACCAACATCCAAAAGTTTGGCCTGAATTTTTCAAAGGTTGCCCATGCCTGATATAATCTATATTGTTTCTTTCTTTTACAGAAAATAATTAAAAAGCAGAATTCTGCAGAAGATTCTGATCCCTGCCAATCACTAATTTTTTGGTAGCTGGTCAGCGGTTGAAGAATTGTACTCATAATGCAGAAGCAGACTAATGCTTTTAAAATTCATACTCACTTTATACATTACTAGTTGTGATCTTTTTAAATCACAGAAGTAGTTGTGAAAATAAGCCAAGGGACTGTATAAAAAAACAATTTTTTGTTTCATAAGTTACATCTTAATACCTAATACCGTTTGATGATGCCACTAATTAATGAATTTGATTTCCAGAAAATGCTTAGGAGGTGACAAAGTGAAATACAAATATTTCACTACTTGCATATTTTGAAGAAAAAAAAGTCTGATGTGGACAATACGACTTCCTTGGACGTCTATTAAATCAAAAATATTTTCGGCACACTTCATCTAAACTTTATTTTGTTTGAAAGAGATAAAATACTGCAGTAATTGGTAAGGTTTAACGGTTTTTCGGCAAAACTCGCCAAGGTGGACGACAAATGGCGAGATTTTGGGAATGGACCAAACAATGCCGGACTATCGCCAAATTCTGCGGTATTTTGCCAAAACTCGCCATGGTCGACGATGAATGGCGAGATTTTGGCTATGGACCAAACAATGACTGACTGCAGATTTAATATATTGAAAATGTCCATAGGTGTTAATGCATTGAAATTCTTTTGGTTGGTCTTGTAAACAAACTCTCCAGCAGATTGGAACCAAAAATCAACATGCACAACTAGATGTTACAGTAATCTTATGTATGAAATTTCAACATTCTACGACTAATAGTTTTTGAGAGTTAAATACATACACACGTACACCAAAAGTCGCCAAGCTTGGCGTAATTCTTGAGGGAGGCACGTGACCATGGTCGGACCATTACCTATTAACTATATGGTAGGACGATATTGTGCTTGAAATGGATGAATGTCCCTAAAATAGCCATTAACCGTAATGTATTGGAAATCTAAGTGTTCCTGTAGCAGAACTGTAAATGATAGAGACTTTTTTCGATGGAGAAATTCATCTCGTAACCCTTAACAGCATATATCACTTCTGAGTTGTTTGAAATAGTCTAATACCTCAAAAAAAGGCTTTAATGAATTTCTGCCCATAGAGCATAATATATTTAAAATCTTTTGGGCGGCCCTGTAGATAAACTATCCAGTTGAATGGAACCGAAAGGGGTGGTGCACAATAAGGTGTTACAACAATCCTAAATATAAAGTTTTGACATTCTACGTCTAGCAGTTTTTACTTCCTTGTACTGAGTATAAGGAAGTAATGTGATCCCGAAAAATTTCGGGGGCCAAATTTTGACGAAAAAACAAATTTTGACTTACATACGCATGTATATAACTCGCATATCTCAAAAACTATTGGTTGTAGAATGTTGAAACTTTATATTTAGGATTGTGCTAACATCAAGTTGTGGTCCCAATCGACTGGATAGTTTATCTTACACAGGACTGCCCAAAAGATTCGAAATAAATTACACTCTATGGGCTGAAATTCATTAAACTCGCATTTCTCAAAAGCTATTAGAGTAGAATGTTAAAACTTTATATTTAGGATTGTGCTAACACCTAATTGTGCACCTCCCCTTTCGGTCTCACTCGACTGGATAGTTTATCTACAGGGCCTTCCAAAAGATTGTAACTACAGTATGCACTATGGGCTGAAATTCCTTAAACTAGCATATCTCAAAAACTATTTAACGTAGAATGCTGAAACTTTATATTTAGGATTGTTGTAACATCTAGTTGTGCACCTCCCCTTTCGGTTCCATTCGACTGGATAGTTTATCTGCAGGGCCGCCCAAAAGATTTTAAATCTATATCGCTCTAACTATGCATCTCTTTTTTGATTGCAATAACACGGGTAATTTATCTCAAGGTCAGCCAAATGACTACTTTGGCTATCCCCAAAATCTCGCAAACTATCTCAAGTTTGTCGGCTTTTGGTAAAATATCACCAAATAAAGTGTCCGAAGGAAATCTTTCAAATTGAACCCAGCTTGGTGATATCGAAATATTTAGCTAGAAATTGCTAAACCTTACCATTACTGCAGTACTTTATCTCTTTCAAACAAAATAAGTTTAGATGAAGTGGAGCAAATATATTTTTGATTTAAGAGTTGTATAAGGAAGTCATGTGTTGTAAGCATCAGATTTTTGAGATATGCAAGTTTGATGAATTTCGGCCCATAGAGCAAAATGTATTTTGAATCTTTTGGGTGGTCCTGCAGATAAACTGTCCAGTCGATTTCGACCAAAAGGGGAAGTGCACAACTACATGTTACAGTAATCCTAAATATAAAATTTGAACATTCTATGACCAATAGTTTGAGATATGTGAGTTACATACGTACGTACACACGAATGAATGTATGTACAGACAGCATGGAAAAACTGGTCAAAACATACTCGCCGTTGGTCAAAATGAGTTGCAGACACATTTATATGATCGTGCAATCAAGCGTATGATGAGATGCATCAAAAATTCTTAAATTAAATTTAGAGGTAGTCAAAATTGTTTTTTTTCGTCGAAATTTGGCCCCCGAAATTTTTTGGGATCACATTACTTCCTTATACGTTGTACAAGGAAGTGAAAAGTTACGATATCTTTTCACAAACTATGCAACAAACAATAAACTTCTGCCAGTTATGAAAATTCTAAAATATACAATTACTTAATTTTGTTGCACTTTAGAAAATTTTGCAATACAATTCTATGATCAAGAATTTTTTTCTGAAGTTTCATAACTGGTGTAGGTTTATCTTTTGTTACAGCCAGCTTCTGAGCATTTTCTTTAGCAGTGCTCTTAAAAAAATTTTTGTAGTCCCCAAATATCAATATAGTTAATTTTAAATTGTTTCCTCAGACTTCCTTAAATGAATTCTTGCAGTTTAGGCTGAATGCAAGCATCCAGCTTTTTCATAATTAGTCATAAACATTATTACTTCAATCAAGGTCTTTTGGTTTTCACACACACATAACTAATATTCATTAATCTTAATTTTTCTATCAGAGTGTGACATACATTGAAATGTTTTAGAACAAAGATTTTTTTTGTGAATAAAAGCTGGTACTTAAGTAATTAAAGATTTAGACTAAAAACCAGAGGGTTGCATGTTTGATTCCAAACCGATCACTGAAGACCACTTTTCATACATACACATTAAACAGCAGAGGTAATGAATTAATTTGAGAAATTTCAATTAATTTTGTAATTTCTTTGCTGACAGATAATAAAACACCATAAAGTATCAATAAAAAAATAGAGCAACAAATTAAATTTGAAGGGGAAAAAAAAAAACGTGTCCAAAATAATCTATTCTAATATTATGCTAGAAAAAAAAAAAAAAGCAACTAGTTAAGTTTGAGCAAGTTGACACTCTTTCAATGGAACTTTATTTCAGCTTTTGGTGTAAAATTGTATGTTAAAGCTCTTTTATACCAGCATGGAGCATGTTTACAATTTTAGTGCAGAATTTAAACCATTGACATTACACCTGCCAATTTGGGAATCTACCAGACTATTCTTAGCAGTTTCTGAGGGGTATAATCATAATTCAGAAGTTCCTTTTTGTAATCTAAATTGGAGAAGGAATCATTAGGAAAGGCACAAACAGATGGCATACATTTGGTAATATGAGACACTCTCTCATAGAAAACAGACAATTAGATTTTAGAAAGAAAATACTGTTATTTGCTCCATAATCACACACAGTAAATATATCCAGGCAATACATTTCCTTTTTAAAACAGTGAGAATTATCTCGAAATTTGACAGCTGTTTTCTTCAATGAAATTTAATAAATACATGCTGTAAATTCTACTTTCCATTTCTTCACGTTTACGGATAAACATTTCAAAACTGATATTTTAAGTTTAAATGGAAGCTATGTAGTTACTATAATCATTTTTTGAATATACATGTACTAATGGTAAAATGTTTACAGAGCAGCACCTCAACTATTCAAGACAATCAGACCACATATATCTCAAATAACATAGACAATCATTAGTTATATTTTTTTGAACTAGAGTATGCATTTTTTGATAGATTAACATTCATTATATGTTTAATAATCATATTTCAGCAATGGCTATGTTATATTTTTTTTCTGCTGTTTAAACAATAATAGCTGAGCAATTTTTTTTAAAGAGAAATTCTAATTAATTTTGAAATTTCTTAGCTGATAGTTAATGAAACATCACAAACTATCAACAGGGAGGAAAAAAAAAAAAAAAAAATAGATTCAAATCTGTAAGAGAAAAAAATATGTTCAAAATAATCCATTTTTATGTTAAAAACAAAATGAAATGTGACACTCTTTTTATGGGACTTTGTTTCAGCTTAACATGTAAAACACATAACTTAGGTTGCTCCTTGCCACATTCAAGTCAAGTATAGTTTCTGAGTTAGATCCTTCTTCAAAACTACAATTTTTTAACTTCTTGACAGTATCTTCCTCTTCTTTGATGTTTTTTAGTGGACTTTACCATCTACTCATTATTTTTTGACATTTAACTCATTTTCATAGTCATCAGCATTAACCTAATCTTGGGTATCAATCGGGACTCGCGCGTACTCGTGTTTTACACTTAAATCAATTAAAAAAATATATATATACTCTCATTTTCTGAAACTGCACATCAAAGTTTGACTCGCAAAATTTCGATCCATTTGTATTAATACAAAATTTATAAAAATTGTCATTTCACATTGTAACGCTCATCATAGAGTATTATGCGCATCATTTCAGAAAGATAACGATTGCAAGTTTTATAGTGTAAAGTATGAACATTTATATACACATTTTGACCTTCCCAGGTTGGCATATCTGCGAAGCTATCCTGTATGTTTGATACACAATGACAATGGTTGCTGGAAGTACCAATCTTCAGGATTCAAGTTTAAGATTTGTACATTTCTAAACACAAGCACATGCAAATCTTCTCTTACTAGCTACGACCTCTATATTTAGGAGTAAATTCGTTAACAACATGAGGGAAAAATTAAATAACGTATTTTTTGATACTATATTAAATAAAACTCTTACTTTTATTGATAGTGAGTCAACCTGACTCACTGATTTATACGTCTAGAGCAAGCACTGGTATCAATCATATCAACATCATCGTAAAAACACCTTCACAGATTGGGTTATTAAATTGCGAAAATCATTATGTAAGCCAGTGAATGGTAACACTTGACCAAAAATTTTGAAGCAGGGAAGTAAAGCATGGCAGGCTTGAGCTGACCAGCATATAATGAGTTTCACGTTATTCCTCATACAATATCATTCAGACATTTATTGCCAGTGATTTTTTTCCAAAAATGGCCTGATGTAGAAAATATCTGTTGAAGTGGCACCTTGGTTAAGGCAAACAGCTTGACTGAGTTTGATACCTTGGTTAACTGGAGCTTCGGATATGCAGGGCTTGGATAAGTGAGGTTCTACTCATTTAATAGCTACTTATCATTTACAAAAAGTACATCAAATGTTGCAAATGATTATTTATTCTTAGTCTTAACTTTCTCAGTACGATAAAGGAAGAGTAAAAAGTAGAATTTTTTAATGCTCAGCTGAAACTTTTTCTTTCTTTTTTTTTTTTGGGGGGGGGGGGGGGGGGGCTACCTGATCTTTAGAAATGGTAACACATTTTCTTTGTGGATATAACAACAAGGAATAAAGATGGAAAATCATAAAACATTCTTTGCTTTATTTTATTACTATTTTTACCCTTTCATTTATTTTAATTAGCTACAGTCAATCTGTTTATGTTTAAAAATATGGAGTCTAATTCTGTCATGGAGAAACATTTATAATTCAATAAATATCTTTTTGGATCTTTTGTGTGGCCTTATTCAAGTTTATGAAAATTGCTGTTTTTCGAATCACTGCCAAAATATTTAATTTTCATTTATGACATAAAAGAAAAAAAAAATCTCTAACATTTTATAGATTTATGCTCTTAAAGCTTTTTCAAAAGCTCTTCCCCACGGAATTTTCATGTATTTGCATTTCCTGTTTCCCAAGCTTTTACTGTATAAGAGAATAGAGCATGAAATATGTTTTGTACGTAAATAACACAAAAACAAATTCACTTCTAAAAAGAAATAGATTAGTTTTCTAATATATGGGTGTTCAAGGACATAGCTTTTGTCTTTCACAGTTCTCTGGTTACAAAAAAGGTTTCTTTGGAGTATTCAGCCTTAAGCTATCAGACTCAGGTGTCTGGGTGAGTTCAAAATCACAGGATGGACATCTAATTAATTCATGTTAATAAATTAACTAGACAGAATAAAATGATTAACTATATATTGGAACACTTTTAGCACAATAAATTAAAAATACCATTTATACTAAAAGATACTATTTTCAAAACAGTAGAATACGTTTTAAAGATTGATAGAACAAACCAGTGAGGTAAAATGGTAAAACTTGCAACTAGAATAAAAAAGAATTATTTCCACGATAATAGTTCTCATGATTTAATGATGAACAGAAATATATTATTTTTATTCAAACTTCAAAATTACATTTCACTAAAGAAAAAAACAACAAATCCACAAAAGAACATAAGGTAAAATAATGAATTCATGATTTAATAAATCCTACTAATTGGTGTATTAGTAAAATAATATTCCAGATGAAGGAAATGATAAATTAAAAAGCTTAAAAATGAAAAAGTAAACTTAAGATAATGCCAGTATACCAGCCGTGTACAGGATACA
Organism: Cheiracanthium punctorium; assembly: GCA_038373885.1. Lineage (NCBI taxonomy): Eukaryota > Metazoa > Arthropoda > Arachnida > Araneae > Cheiracanthiidae > Cheiracanthium > Cheiracanthium punctorium. Next base: position 172,304 of record JAWZYV010012185.1, on the reverse strand, counting down.
ATTAACTCTTTTACATCAAATCCTGTAATCTTTAATTAATCTGTATTTCTATCTTGCATTACTTGCATTTCTGTCTTGCATTACTTGCATTTCTGTCTTGCATTACTATTTACACTTTTAAAGGCTAAATGAAAGTAATTACATTGGAAATATATTATAGTAATATATAAAATGGATAATGTACTGCAAAGCTAATTTTTTTAATTATAAAAATAACTAAGCATTGTTAAGAGTCTTGTTTTACAATAATATTTTGTGCGGCATGAAAAATAATAAAGTACAAAAAGAGTATGATAATGATATATATATCACTTATTTTACGCCTATTAATTTTTGCTGAAATTTTATCTTAAATGCCAAATGAAAGTCACTGCACAAAATAATATAAAAAAGCAGAACAGAATTTTACATGGCTTGACATTATACTATTGAAAAGGCAATAGGAGAAAAAAGTTGTAAAAATAACAAAATTTAAAAGTTTATGTAATGTAATTTTAAAAATGCACCAATCAACACAAGACCCATATACACAGAAAATATGACTAGAAAGAGTTAAATGTGTTTTTTGCTTTTATTAAAAATGATTTAATTTTCAGGCAGCTGTATAATAAAAACTCTTATAAAATCAGTAACCCTGAAAATGTTCTCAGTTATAATATTAATAATAGATGAGAGTAATTCTAATTCTTTCCCCCCCAAATATCATTGGATATCAATTACTAATTACAGTTGATATCTAAATCGCAGTTTCATTTTAAAAGGAATCTAAAGCCTCAAAATAAGGTAAAGCAATTTATTGTCAGCTATGTTATATAATGCAGCTTCCAAATGATGGTTATTTCAAATATATTTTAAAAAATTATAGCAAAAGCTAATCTTTCAAGTTTCAGTATCGTACATTTATTTGGCATAGATCATCAAATTCTTATTTACCATAAGTTTTAATGATCATTTAATTCAAAACTGAAAATGAAATTGATTCATTGTTTTTATTACACAAATTTTTGTATTTGCATTAAATGATAAGAGATATCATCTACTGATACAAATATCAAACTGTAATTAATAACACAAAAAAGTCTGTTAATAATCTTCTATCTGTTAATAAATAGGAAGAATAACTTCTCGCATTTTATTATACAACCTTAAAATATTATCACAGCAATGCTCTAAAAAACTTTTGCCATAAAATCTATCCATCATTAAATTTCTCTAACATTCCACCTTGGTAACAGAAACTGTGCAGATTGGCAGCTGCCCCAGCAGATTATTCTATTCTACAGAATAATCTAACCAATTTTTTTATTAAGGTAACACATAAATTCTGGTTTGTGATCCTGATGCTGCAGATTGATACAGAAAATTCTTCTGAGGGGCATTCCACAAACATTTTTAAGATCTTAGTGATTCTCTGTGTTCCAGGTTGATTAATTTAAAAATACTACAATCCCTTGACGCAAACAAAATACAGCAATCACACTGAAAATTTTTGTGAGGCTAGGAAGCTTGATTAAGCAGTCACATGTAATTGGATCCATTTAAAGTATTGAAAATAGTGTTCTCACTTTTATTTTAATTTTTTACTGGATGATCAGTAAAACTTTAATGTGCAGTGCACCTAATCAAAAAGGTCGGGGAAGAACGTTGCAAAATGTAATGATTTTATGCAATCACAGTACTACTTATTAAGTTTAGAGAAACAAAATATTTATGTATATCTGAAAGTCAAAGGAATGAATGATTATTCAAAAAACAATTTTATTTATTTATTTCTGCAAAAAGCATATTTATAAAAAAAATTCCAATATTTATTTAAAAAAAAACTAAGATAAAAAGCAGAATGATATGCTTTTATAAATTTTGGTGTGCAGAGAACTCAGTGCAAGGCAAATGTGTTAAATTGTGAGTATTGTGTTTAAGGCAAACCTACATGAGGGGTATCTGCCAAGGAGAGGGTACCTTGGGCAGAGGACATGCAAATGTGTTTGTTAAAACCAATATTCAGCAGTCATAATTTAAGCATTAGTGAATTGCATTTACATATCAGTAGGTAATTATTATCAAACAAATGCCAGGCCATTGACCATTAGGTCATTAAGCAATGAGCTCTCCAGTATTGCTTAACAATACAGCCAAAATTATTTACTTGTCTAAATAATCAATAGTCACAGCTTGTCTAGAATCCCATACAGTGGCATAGCTAGAAGGGGAATCTGTCCCTGGGCGCAGCACTTAAGGGGAACCAAATTCTACATATAAAAATTTCCCCATTGCATTTTGGAAAACAGGCGGGGATGCGAAATCTTCAGTTGTCCCCAGGTGCTGAAAATCCTAGCTACGCCTCTGATCATATAAAATACAGACAGGTGAATTCATCAAATAAAAACAGAATTGATAGGCATCGAGGCAATTGTAATGTTAAAAGTCTAAAAATGGCACACTGCAGCAGCATAGGGTGAACCACTGCCTGTCAGATCAGGCCGAAAGAGATGAAAGGAAAAGTGCACAGAACTGGCAAGAGATGGCGCTGCACTAGTACTGCTAAAATAGGATGATTTCAATGGATTTCTCTTCCTTCTTTTGACTCCGGGAACATTAAAAAAAAAAAGTTAAGTCAATTAGTGATTATATTTTAAAAGTGGTTATTTCTTTAAATAAAGCCCCCTATTGTTTTAAAAAATTTATATATATAATTACAACTCCGATTCAAAAAATTAGAATAATGTAAAAAAGAACGGTTTTTATTGCTGCTAGAGTGTTAATTTGCATACTCTGTTCAGAAAAAAATATTTAAAGTGTCTAAATATCTTTAGTACAGTTGTAAATATAGCATAAATGTTTATTTTGATTGGTCACACAAATAATTAGCTATTTAAAAAATATTCGAACAATTAAAAAAGTTAGAATATCTGGATACTATGGTTCAAAAAATTAGAATATGCAACTATTTTCCTATTGATTTAGAGAACAACTGCGAGACTAACATGTGCGGATTATAAAATGTGCTCTGCTGAAAGTGAAAAATCTTTTGGCATTTGATTTTAGATCAGTATTTGATTAATATGGGACGAAAGAGCGACTTATCTGAGGCTGTAAAATTTTGAATTGTGTACTTGAACAAAGAAGGAAAAACACAATTGTTTATAGAAAAGGAAGTGACATGTTCTCAAACAAGTGCGAGTAGAGTTTTGAGAGAATATTCTAATAATAAGGGTTTTCAAAATAAACTCTTTAAAAGTGCTCGAAAGCCAGTAACTTCAGTAAGAGATTAATTAAAAAAAGATTGTGAAGAAACATTGCTTTCGAAGTGTGAGATATTTGCAGAGAAAATGGAAAGAAGTGGGTATAAATACCTCTAAATCTACAACATTACGACAACTTCACAAATTAGGTTTTGTGTGTGCCTAATACAAAGCCACTCTTATCAGCTAAGCAAAAGGTTGCAAGAGTTATATGGAGTAAACAAAGGCTCTTCTGGTGTCAAGATGACTGGAAAAGGTACTCTCCAGCGATGAAAGTATGTTTTGTATATGTCATGGGAATCAAGGCATACGTGCTTGGAGACTTAAATAAGACGCCTTTGATAAAAAGTGTTTAAAACGTTCAGTTAAATTTGCGACCTCTGTCATGGTATGGGGCTGCATGACTGCACAAACCCCATGCAGGTTATGTTTTCTTAACACAAAAGTCAATTCAAATATGTATCAAGGCATTCTTGAGCACTTCATGATACCTTCATCTGAGGATTTATGTGGCGACGATTTCGTGTTTCAGCAAGATTCAGCCTGTTTCCACACTTCTAAATCGACAACTAAATGGCTCCAAGAGAAGGAAATAAATGTACTCCCCTGCAGAGCGCGAAATTAGCGGTCGTTAGTCGTATTTTGCAACTGTAATTTTTGTTTTGACGACCGAGATTTAAGAGCCAGCTGTCATTTTTGACGCCTAAGTTTTTGCCCGATACAAGGCTGCCACAGGCGACTATTTTGCGAATTCTGGGGACTTTTTTACTGTCTAGACTACTATTTTTCAAAATGTGCTGAAAAAATATAAATGTAAATTTCCGTGAAAAAAACTTTTGCTTTCGTAAGCACCGCTCCGTGGCAGAAAGAGAACGATCCTCTGCAGAGTCTTCTGTGGTTGAAAAACGCGCGGAAGACCACTTTCTTGTCTTCCGCGGATGTGTAATCATTTAAATCGCACTTTTTGTAATGTAAACAAATAGAGGAACTTAAAGAAATGTAGCGATAATTTTTTAACTCCATGTATATTAATGAAGTTGATCGGAGGAAATTACGAGCTTGCGTTCGCCATATTGGATTCTTTCTGCAAATGTGTGTTTTAGCGGTAGCTCGGCTCGTATGGCACGGCGGTGTGGGAAGATGCGATGATAATACTTGATATCAATATTGATGAACGCGTGAGATCCTTTTAAATAAGGCAGTGTAAAAGTTATTTGGATTAGTTAATATTCATTAATTAAATATAATTATTTACTGCGGGAGAGTACAGGTTTACGGTCCGGATGCCATCTTGGATTTTATTTGTCGCGGCGCGTTGCAGCGCTGCAATAACGGCTGGCTAAGTGCAGCATTTCGTGACTGAAAACAGTACATGGATTGACTGCAATTAATTAATGAAATTTCGTGAAAAAATGAAAGAAAATTTATTTATTTATTTATTTGTGTATGTGCGTGGGGGAGGTGACATTAGCAAAACGTCTGGATTTTGGGAAAATCTAAATTTCGGACTTCCTGCCTAAATTACGATAATTCAAATAAAAATATTGTTTGAATAAAACTGTTATTTGATGGTTTAAACTTAATAAAATTTATCTTTTTAAAATAAAACTCCTTTATGAGATAATGTAAATTAAAAACTTAAATTAGTTATTTGAAAATATTAAGAAAAAAAACTTTTTATTTAAATATAAAAATTTTAATAATTAAGATACAGTTTGTATTAAAATATGTTTTAAGTAATTTAAATAAAAATAATTTTTAGTATGATAAAATAGCTATGTAAAATAATAAATCCTTCTTGGTGACATTGAAAGCTTTCATAGACCCTCTCCCAACTTGAGTTCATCCCACTGAGAATACAAATACATATTTCTACAATTTTAACATGTACTACCTGTTTGCTTACAGTGGTGGTTGATCAGGTGACATTTTGAAGCTAGTACACGTATACTGCATGAGTTTATCTACCATAGGCATTGTAGTTATATAGCAACAATTTATAAAATACTTCTAAACTAAAACTAAAGACCATGGTCTTGTAAAATGTATCATAATATTTTATTCTGAATGCACAGGTGGAAAACTATAAAAATTGATTTTATATTTACTTACTATTTATTACTATCTTATTTTAATAGCCCTGATCTTCTTTATTATTACTGTACATAATCATTAAGCATACCTGTTTATAGTTTATGCATATAAACAAAACAAAGGTTTTCGAAACTGCACCTGAACGAGACAGTTTGGCAACCGGGGAAAAAAAGTTAGGTGCCATTGACGACTAGATTTTTGCTCCCAATTTCTCACCCTGCTCCCTTGGCCTTCAAACTCATCCTATCTAAACCCCATCGAGAGTTTGTGGGGAATTACGAAAAAATGTTCAAGAAGTTGCACTAAGAGACAAAAAAGAACTCATTTCTAGTTTGAAGAACATATGGACAAATATTGATAAAAATATTAGTGAACCTTTAGTTCACTACCAAACCATTTAAGAGCTGTCATTAAAGCTAAGGGAGATGCAACAAAGGATTAGGATGTAAAATCCCTTCGAGTTGAAATTCGAGTTATACTATTTACATTATTCTAATTTTTTGAACCATGTTTTGAAGTATTCTAATATTTTGATTTTTTTTTTTTCACTTCCTGTTTTAAATATATTTTCTATTTCATTGTGATATGTTTACATTTATATAATCTACAAATTATGCAGACTTATAGAATGTAATTTAGATTCGAAATTATTGATTATTTATTTGATAAATAAGGTTTGCAATTTCTTAGAACATATTTTCTTTCATTATTCTAATTTTTTGAATGAGTTGTATATTCCACCACTTAAAAATGCCTAAGATTTAGTTACAGGATTTTTTTTTTTTTTAATTCCTTTAAAATTATCAAATGAGGTAAAAATGTACTGAATTTCGCTTAAAAATCAAGATAAATCTGCATAAAACATCCTAAATGATGTTTTATTATCCTTACCTTTCATGATAATCATACATTCACTTCATCAATAGCAGAAAACAGTTTGGAAACCTCTACATACATAGCAATAGAATTAATTGGACCAGAACCTGCAAATACTGGGATGTCATAATTGACTCCTGTCTGACACAGAAAGCACAGGTGTTTATGGCACCCCCCCCCCCACACACACACACACTCAATCATCCATTTTGTTAATCCCCACAAAAATTAAAAACCACAAAGTTTGTAAATTTGGTATGAAGAAAACAGGCACGTATCCAGAAAAACATATTTGGGGGGGGGGGGGGGGGTCCAAACGGTAAAAAAGGCAGAAATTTTCACGAAAACACTATATCATTATCATTTTAGTAACAAAAATGAAAATTTAGTGTGGGGGTGGGGGGTCGGACCCCCTAAATACGTCCTTTGAAGAAAATCTTTGCTACTCCTGGTGCAGCTGGCAAAAAGTACATCAACCCAGAATATTTTATGTATGATTATCATGAAAGGTAAGGATATTAAAACATCATTTAGGACGTTTTATACAAATTTACCTTGATTTTTAAGCGAAATTCAGTAAATTTTTACCTTATTTGATAATTTTAAAGGAATAAAAAAAAATCCTGCAACTAAATTTTTCAACATTTTTAAGTGGTGGAAATAATTATATATTTAAATTATTAGAAATAATAGTGTGCTTTATTTAAAGAAATAACCCTTTTAAAATATAATGACTAATTGACTTAATTTTTTTTTTTTTTAAACGTTCTCAGAATCAAAAGAAGAAACAGGAATCCATTGAAATCATCCTATCTTGGCAGTACTAGTGCAGCACCATCTCTTGCCAGTTCTTTGCACTTTTCCTTTCATCTCTTACCATTGTATTCGGCTCGATCTGACAAGCAGTGTTTCGAGTAGGCGTTGGTTGAACCCGGCACAAAGTGAGATTGACATAGAAAGCTCTATGAATTATCTCCTGCTTAATGGGAAGCAAGGGTAATATTTTAGATATACTTAGAAGCAACAGGTAATATTTTAGATGAAATTAAACAGTTAGTACCAATGAGAAAAACATATAATATCTGATGCTACTGCATGTCAAGGGATTAATTAGTTTGAATTTGCATGTCAAAATTCAAACTGATTTCAAGATAATGGTTTGCACTAAAAAACTTATTCCTAAATATTAAACAAACCCTTCATTTTATATATTAACAAACAAGGCTCCAAAGGCAGGTCAAATGAAACCTAACTTGTTGGTGATTTTCATTTTTAATGCTATGTGTTGACGATTGTCTATACATGAAATATATATGTACAAACATCACAGTTAAGATGACTATTACAAATAAAATAAAACATACCTCCGTATTTATGATAACAGGGGAATAATTGAAAGAAGAAAAAAAAAAGGGTAGGGCATTTTAACGCATAAGTTATTTTACAACTTAACAGGCAAAGCAATGCTAGACTAAAAGAAAATGAAACAATTTTGATAAAAAGTTTCAAATTTTACTTCAGTATTATTTACTAACAATTGGATAGAAAAATGAAAAATAGCACATTATTGCAATCATGCCATGAGTGTATAAATAGACACAGTACTTGCCATGATCTTCTATATTTTGTTTAAATTTATTTGTGCACTGCAAAGAAAAATGGGTTTATTTTTTTACAACTCTTTTAAAAAGAATTATTCCTCAAGAGCAACAAAATGTACAATGTCCAAACTCCATTTCATATATATATAGTCTTTATGAACACCTTGGGAAGATTATGAAACATAACTATATTCATCTGTTGAGTTCGGAGTCCGTTCAATGTACTGCTTGTCAATTAAGGCTTCAATGCACTTTTTGATCATTGAAATATTCGGCACAAATCTATTTTTTGATTGATTTATAACCTAGAAAAAAAGCAAAATGAAAAATCAATATTAGAATCAAGAAGTCTATTGTACTATCTAATGTACATATATGAAATAAAGCAAACAAATATGTACATTATTTAAGACTAGCACAAGATAAAATAGTGTTAGTACTGCATTAATAGCATATCAGTATCAAGTAGTCCCTCCGCGGGACTCTTTTATGAATTTTGAAACCAGTCTCATTCATGACCCGTAAAATTGTATACTTTGCTGAAACTTAAAATATATAAACCTATTTAAAACACTTATTTGTCTTTGTTAATCTTTTATCAAACACAATTTCACTTTTTCTTTCTTTCTTTAAGTAAGAAATGTCAAATATTTTAATTTTTTGTCAGATATATGACCAGCTAAAAAGAATATAAAAATAAATATAATTCTCATTACTATTAATTTTAAGTCCTTTTGATAACGCATTCTAAATCAACTGAGACAGCTCCAAATGCAGGTTCTCAGATATGGCTGGCCAGCCTACTGATAATTCCTAGTAACCCCCTTCTTGCTCATAAATATATGTTTTCAAATGTTAAGACTTGAAATGCATACAGTTCCTCAGCCTCAAGAGTATGTTTAGCACAGTCAAAGGCAATTCATCTGTTTATTTGAACAGGTGCTTTCCAAGTATCTCATAAGCTTGGCTATGTTAATTCAGTCTTGAACAAAGGGATAACATTTATATAAATAACAAAATTTCTAAACTTCTGAAAAATTTCAGTTTCAAAGTCATCTTTAAACTTGTGAATAAACTAAAATTTTCTTCCTTTAAAGATCCTATTCCTACTGAGAACCGTTAGGGCTTTTATAATATTCCGTATGGATCTTGTAATTTGGGCAATATGGGTCGGACCAGAAGAGCTTTCAAATTTAAGCTCAAAGAGCATGAGATATATGTTTCTAAGCATGAGCTTTCTAAATCTTCTATTGCCTCACATTGTTGGAATTCTAATCATCATTTTCGATTTTTTTGGAAGGTATTTCCATTACCCAGCACTTGAAACCTCTTGTGAATGATGGTTCTTCCATTCCTTCTGTTCATTCTGCTTGGAGGCAGTTTTTGTAAGGTTCTATTTACTTCCTTTCTCTACTCTCTCCTTTTCTACTAGTTCCATCCATCGTTATTTTGTTGTTGTGGTTAAATTCTGTGTTTTTGTTTACCCTTTTTTTGGTTGTTCTGTTTTCTATTGTTTAATTGTAGGGTCTTGTTTTGTTTATTTACTTAATATACCACATTCCCCCCTCCCCCCTTCCTTTATTATTAGTGGTTTTTCCCCTTTTCCTTTTTTCTAATTGGCAACTTGCTGTTCGCTTTTCTTTTTGCTTATATTTCAGTCTCCATTATTCTGTGAGACTGTGTGCTGAAGATTTTTTCAGCTGAAATGATCATAGCAGAGTTCGAAAATTATATTGCCTGACATGCTCGGGGCATGTAAAAATTCAAATCGAGCATGCATTTTTCTCCCTTACATGCCCAGTCGAGCATGTAAGGGGGAAACATGCATGTAGCTATAACCTAAAGAATAACAGGCAAATTTAACAGATATATCTACAGATAACTACTTATAGAAATAATGCTATTTGTTTCTCCTTGTGCACCTGAGAGTATTCAGAGCAATGAATCGCATAAAATATCAATGCCACGTGTCATCTGAAATGATGAATAATTTAATGCAAATAAGCATCGATGGTGTTAAATCAAAAACTTGGATCCATCAGCAGTGATTGAACATTGGCTATTTAGTACGAAAGGATCAAGACAAGTGGAGGGTCAAGCACTTGCCTGCAACTAAAAGTAATTTTTTTAATGATATGCCTGCCTGTAATATCATATTATAATTTTAGTATATGTTACTGTTTTTGTAACTATGCAAATAAAGTATTTCGGCATGTACAAATTTTAATCGGTATGTATTTTTTTTTTTTATTAACATGCTCGAAAGGGCACATAAAGATTTTAAGATTTTTTTAGCCCTGATCGAACCAATTATAAATATGTCTTTATGTGTATTATTATACAACGTTTTTATTTATATCATCTTTCAACACTAGTTTTTTGAGTGTTTTTCGTTAAAGGGATATACTGTCTACTTAAACACTAAAGAAACAATCTTAGTGGGGGGAAGGCACTGATCAATATCTTGTGTTTTTGATATTTTCAGCAATCATTTCCAAAATAAGCTTGGAGGTTAGAGGGTTAATGCTAATGTGAAAAGAAATAATGCTACTAGTGTGTTACAGCAGGCCCCGAAATTTAATTGGAATGCAACAGAGATCAAGATAGTGGTGTTCAGAGGTAGAATCTTGTGGTTTTTCTTCGGTTGCCCATTGGGAAATCACTGAAATTATTTTGGTTGCCCGCAAATGAAGTTTCTTGCCCATAAAATTTTTCCTACACAAAATTTTTTAAGAACATGTGGTTGTTACAACAAAAATAAGTTGACAAATGTTTATTAATAAAATTGCCATTATTAGGAAATTAAAATATAAATAGAAAGAAGCTCAGAATGAAATTAGGAATAGAAAATTGCATTTTCAAGCTAAGGAATAAAAATGGCAATAGTAGTTTTTCTAGGTTGCTCGAGGGGCAACTGCTAATTTTGACCCCTAATGGTGGTGCTAAAATCTCACCAATATATATGCAGTTATTATTTATTTCCACTTTATGAGTTAGGTGAAATCATATCTGTAATCTTGGCAAAATTTTACTTATGCCAAGTGAGTTTGGAAATTGCCACAACACACAAGTATTGAAATAACATATAAATTTGTTTAAGTTTTAGAGCATTGACTACAAAAAATGATTTAAAAACTATGCCAAAGTAGACAAATTCAGTAACCATGATAAAATAAGTAGGTGTCATTGACACTTGACTTTCATATTCTAATTTCTAACTTTTTTGTTTTCAAGTAACATTATTGCCATTCTACTCATTCTAAAAAAATAAATAAAGAGGTGAATATATAAATTAACTTGATTGAATACATTTCCAAAAAATTTAAAATTAATTAACATTACCTCTTGTATTAAAGCATTATGTCTTAAAACTTTTCTAGATTTCATTATCCTAACGATAGCAGCTTGTATGTATAATTTTCTATCTTCATCTACTGAGACATGTGTCTGTTCTACCTCTTGCTATAAGAGGAAGGAAAAAGAACAAATAGTGAGGTTAATACTAAAAGTACTTTTAAAATAATAAAAACACAGTGTAAAATAAATTCTTGAAATAGAAAAAGGCAAACAGACCAAAATAGAGACATTTCTCCTCTCCCTTTATTAAGCTTTAGAGAAGAAATAAAAGTAGGTGAAAAATGGGAAATGTTGAATGAACACTTAAAATTTTTTTAAATTTAATTTAAATTAAATTAAATTTTTTTAAAAGTGTTCATTCAAGAAAAAATTATGTTTTGATGAGATTATACAGAGTGGCCACCACAGTGTCACTTTCAGATTCCTAGATAAGAATCCACCTAATTCACAGGACTAATTTTTGGGAATTCCCTGATATTCCTATATAAATTTAAACTTTTTACATACACTAAGAAATAAATAGAAGTGAAATAACACAACAATTTGATTAATTAGAAATCAAATGCACTTGAATTCAGAAATCCCAACTCACACTTAACTATTTTTCCAAGTCTAACATACGATATTAATGAGGCTGCAATCTTAAAGAAACAATTTTTGAGGAGTATCAATAGCAATTTTGAAACTCAAGATTTTTGCGATGCCCTCCTATCTGCTAAAATTCAATGGCGAATAAATTGTATACAATTTAGCACTTCTTAGGTGCTGCAACTGGGGAATATGCATTCCCCTAGCGACGACACTGATTACTTTATATGGGCAATGATGATATATTTTGGAATGGCTTAAAACAGTCTGAGGGTTGTTTATACGCGTCTAAAATAACTGTGCTTCAAAAAGTAGCATATATATATATATATATATATATACATTATTTCACAGTGCAAAATTTTCATTTACGTGAGGGGTCTTGGAATGCCACAGCAATGTATGATATTAGTTCCAAATGCAATAAAATGTTGCAAAATTTAGAGGGAAATCCTCTAAATTGAAAATACTTAATATTCAATTTACATATTGATGATTAATTTATAATAGTTAGAAGTATTATCACAAGATGAGAGAGCCTATCTTAAAGTTATTTCGCAAAGAAATAGTTGTCACATTTTCATTTTGACAAACATAGCATGCTTAAAAAAAACTTTTTGCTTTTCCATATTCAAGGAATCACCAAATATTAGAGATAAGGTTAGAAAATGAGCAAAGATTTACTATGTTTTGGGATATTGATAATGCAACTCAATCAAAGTCTATCTAACATGCAGAAGCAGTTCAAATTTAGAAATTAGATTAATATTGTAAAGGCAGTATATAATTATTGAGCTCTAAATTAACGTGATAATGAAATTCGATTTTACATATGCGAATTTCATAGGGTCAACAAAGATATATTAACATTAAAACAAACAAAGTGCATTGACATTCATTTTACAATTACTAACATGCAAAAAGCTACTAGCTTTCTGCTTGTTAAAGAAGGGGTGGAAAAATGAATTTAACTCAATAGATTTCGTCCCAATTGTGACTTTTATAAAAATTTTGGGAAGAGAGAGAGACAGAGAAAAACGTCATTATTAAAAAAAAAAGAAAGAAAGAAAGAAAGAAAGATAATACCTGAGCAGTTTCTTTCTGTAGAACAGCTGTTAACTTGAACTTTGTTCTCTTATTTGAATAATCTTTATTTAGCATAAAGATACTTTCTGAATTTATTGATTTGTCCTGGGGAAATAGAAAAAAAAAAATTAAAAATAGCTTCTTATTCCAATTAAAGATGCATTTCACATTATCAAGTATTTGTTTTTCAGTGATTTCTGATATCTCTATATTATTATTGCTTCATCAACAGGGATGACATTGGGAAGGAAAAAAAAAACTGAAATCATACCAGAGCAAAAACTTTGTACACATGCTATTTGTATATAATATAGGTGAAAGAAATTTTAAGAAGTAAAACATCAGAACATGATGCAAGATAAAAATATTACGCAGTTATTTAGTAATTACTATCAGGAATTCACAGAAAAAAGCAGAATATTCAGAGAAAACGGACAAAAAAGTGAATTCCTCTTAATTCACAAAAAGCTGAAGAATCTCATCCCTGCATCATATTTTATTCAAAACACACACAAAAAAGGATTTATTAAAATTACATTAGTTACTAAGAGTGCTCTAATAGTTAAAAACTTTGTAGATAAAAAAATATATATCTACATATATATATTAATGTTTGACACTTTTATTAAGACCTGGCTGTAACAAACATGTACGTGAGTGACTTCCCTAGTATACCATCAAAAAGCCTACTAATCCATTCAATATTAGGGTAGTTAACCTTTTCAAGTGGTGAGAAAGATTTAACACAAAGAAGTAGCTGAGGAAAAAAGAATTTGTCAATTATGCCCTGAAACGGGTAGTGCTTACTTTCTTAAAAAAAACACTTGAAAGAAAATATTGGAATTCTGAAAATTTATATAATTCATGAAAACATTTAAACTTATTTCTTAATTCTAGGCTAATACTATTGGCCTGCAAGAGGAGGAAAGAACAAACAAACAATGAAAAAATTCTTTTCAGCAGACTTCATAACAGTGAAGTTTTCTCAACACTGGAAAAAATTAATTAATGTGGCATTAATTGATTAAAATTGAAGCATATTATCGTTAGCAAGGTTAAAGCTTTCAAAACAGTCACAGGTGTGTTTGACAGTAACAGATATCCCTGCACAGTAAAAAGAAGAGTGTGCATATACTGCTCACAGTAATTTGAAAGATCCACTGTAATATACGCAAGGAAAATAAAATGCATAACACCATGCATTTTATTTTCCTTGCATTAATTTCCATGCATTAGAAATTTAATTATTTTTAAAGCACCACTAAGTTCAATTTCTATTTGTTTCACATTTAAGTATTGTTATTTTTTTAAGTTCAAGAACTCTAAAAATGACACTGGTTTTCATTTCATTGCTAAATTTGACAGTTTCTGTTAATGTGCTAACGAGATAGCTATTATGTCATGTTAAAAACAGATAAGAAATAAGTTATTTATTTTAAATGTAAAAGATGAAATAACATGATTTAGCGTATTTTTTATTAATATAATTAAGAATTATTTTTTTAATAAAAAATAGTTTATTTTGTTAATAAAAATTAAGACTGCTTTTTACTCTGGTACAACTCAACATCAATGTAAAATTAATAAACTACTTGCAAAGAAACTGCACAAATTGAAAAATACCCTTCACAGAAAAAGTGTTTTTAATATCGGATTAGAGTAAGAAGTTTTGCAAACATTGAGATATATATCTTTAAATTTTAATTTATTCTATCTTTAAAAAAGGTTATGAACTTCTTAAGTGAAACTTTTGCTGTTCGTTGCTGATAACTGGTCAAATAGTTAATTGAAGCCTCGGGCATGTATTGAACTGAGAGAAAAGTTCACTTACTGAAGTATTATGATTTTTGACACTAGCAGGCATGCTTATTTCTAGAACTAACAAATAAAGCCTGTTAGGGAGGCAATTACAATGGGCTCTAGAAAAAATATTCTTTTATGAAAAACTTCTTGGAAAAGTATATTGCATGTGAATTGCCTCTAGTCATTCAATAATCTTCCTTGCTGTGGATTCAACCCTTCACTTGACTTGCAACTCTTGATCATGACAAAAGCACATACAGTTGGGCATATGAATATACTGTGGTCTTCAAATTGATGCCAATGTGATCTCAAATGACTGACCTTGAGCCTCATTTATTGTAATAGCATATGCAGAAATTGTCGGGAAAACAAACAAACTGCAAATTTGTCCTGCATCTATATCTATAAAAACTTCGTAATAAATAATTCCAAAGTAACATAGTTGCCACTGAATTTTAATTAGCTTGAAATTCAAGGCTTCAAGCAGATGATAATCTGGATTATTTTAAGAAACTATTTCAAAAGAATTGAAAGCGTGAATCTGTGTAAACCATGACGTAGAGTTTGCAAAAGGTGTTAACTTTTCTATCCTAAAAGATCAATTTCTTAAGTTAAAAATTGCAAAAAACTAAGAAATCTGATTTGAAGAAATTACAGCATTTTAAATCTAAATTTTTCAATGTAAATACTACCAGCAGGGAATTTTAGTCCAAACCCAGAGACCATAAAAAAAAGTCCATTGAGTTTTTAGAGCATTTTTAAGCTCATCAAAATGATGCAGATCTCACATACAATAGCTTACTTTCTTCACTCGCTTTCATTTACAGTTTTCTTCACTATCAAAAGCTTTCTAGTGGTGAAAATTATGCAAAAATGCTTAAAAATTAGGAAACGGTGGATTTTCAGATTTTAAAAGTAGTGCAAATTTTTTTCTATATTTTTTTTGCATAATTATGAAAATCTACAAGTCGATTGCACCAACTGTGGGAATTTTATGACATTTTTAAGCAATAACTTTTAAATCTCTTTGGATTAATGAAGGTAAAGGGCTTTTTTTTTTTTTTTGAAGTAGTTGAACCGGGATTATTAGACAATCAGTGAGTCAGGGAACAGTGTAACTATATAGTAGGATACATACACTAGCAATTTATGATTTTACTTTTTGAATTATAGAACTCAACTAATTGTCAAGTTCGAAACTAGTGTCACTGAATTGGAATGACCCAAGCAAATAGTGTAAAAAGTATTTGCATTGATATGTATTATTTTTAAGAAATAAAAGTAAAATATTTCTTTTCAGAACATAAAGAGAAAGTTACAATTATATGTACATATACACATAAACTATAAAAGCAACATTTAAATTTTAAATTAATAAAAACTTTATATAATAACACACATAAATGGTACTTCTCATCAAGATGATCATTTTAGGCAACAGATCCACCCTTCATAAGTTGTAAAGAAAAGTCCTTGCTGATAAGTACCATTTATGCATGTTCTTATACATTGTTTGTGTTAATTTTACATTCTAACATCAGTTTTTGTTGAGTGTTCTCATTAAAGTTTAAATTTATTAAAATTCTACTTATTTGCACTACAGCTGTAGGCACTTTTCCAGTTATTAGTTAAAGCTTTAAAGAATTTAAATCATGAGGTAAATGAATTAACATTTAAAAAAGAGGAAGGAGCAAGGAAAAATAAAATCTAAAATAATAAATACTGCACTTTCCCAATACCAGAACTCCCTGCATTATTCTGAGGCACAAAGATTACAAAACAAATTTTATTTGCAACCTTAATGTAAATTTGGATAGATTATTCCAAATGCAAGTTATAAAATAATTTGCAATGCCCACTGTTGTGTTGAGCAGTCTCTGTGACCAGGCACTTTCTAATATTGAAAGATACATTATTATTCAGATGAGACTTTCTTTTTCCAGGGGGAAGGAAAAAAACTCCTAGGAGTTCATTATATTTTTTATGACAAAATATAACAGAAATTAGGGAAGGTATGATATTATATAGTTTTTTTTAATTTTAGTTCAATCATATTGGTGAATGAAAATAAACATAACTTCACTGAGGTACCCTTCAGAAAAAACACTGTTTAATCAGTTTAAAAATGGTACTGGAATCCAGTACAGTTTGAAGGTAGAAAGAATACAACTAAAATTACTGAGCATTCAAAAATGCAAAATGAATCAAAATGAGTGAAATTACAAAAGTATACACAGTAATATTATGCAAGTCACAACAAATTGAGTTATTTGCAACTTAAATTTATAAGAAAATCAGGATGAATTTTTTATTATTAAAATTTTTATTTGAATTCATCAACTTTTAAAAGAAAGATGCAACTTTGAGAGCATATTTTGTTTGGGAATCTCAAATAAATAGTTGTATTATGTACATACATTTATTCTTTCACAAAGATACTGAGCTTTCTAATTGAAAGTGTTTTCAATTGCATTCCCACCTAAAGCAATTTTAAAAACGTTTGAGTTGTAATATTTTTTAAACTTTAAAATTCTTCTTTAGTTAATAAGATTCTTGCAAAAAACACTCAATTATATATGTTGATCAACAAATTTACTGACCCCAGTGAAACATTTTGCATCCTGAAAATAAAGTTAAACAATAAGTTTCAAAAGTATAGAAAATTGCTTACATTATTACATTGAAGAAGCTTAGATTCTACAAGGCTTTGTACTTGTTTTGTTAATTGCTCATCATTTAATTTAGTATTTTCTTGTAATTCTGCATATGACTGAGAATCAGAATTTTGAAATAAAAGGAGTATGGCCATTTGATAAGTACTCATAGTAACAATATAGGATTTCTTCAAATAGCAAAACTTCAGTTCAGCTGTAATAAAGAAAATACATAATGGCACTGGATAACATTAGAAAAAAAGACACGATCATAAACAAATTTTAAAGAACTTTAGGATTATCATTGTATGTCAGCAAATGAATTCAATCATTTTGTGAACAGGAAAGTGAGACATGAGATGAAAATCTAAGATTTTGTAAGAAAACAGATGATTAATATTGCATGCTATAAGGAGTCAATCCGGAAATTTTTTCCAAGATCCAATTTTTGTGAATTTCAATACTTAATTTTGCAAATTTCAACACTTATCTTTATGAATTTTCATACCAATTTTTAATAAAAGCTTCTTTATTTTGTCAAAATAATGATAAAGCAGATTAAAATGTAGGGTAAAATGCCAATGAAGGGGCCATTTTAATCAATTGTATTTTTGTGAAGGGGTCACTTTAATAGATTGTCACTTCGTGAAGGGACTGCAAAACAGACCCAAATTTGTCTACTTCACTGCAAATACTCCTTACTGTACACATAAGTGTAGAATGGTGATTTGTTTGGAAGGTGGGAAGGAGATATATTGAAATCAAGAGTAGAAAAATTTGAAAACCAATGTTTTAAACCAACGGATTTTGACACAAAGTTGGGTAAAACAGGCCTTCTTATGTCTGTACAAATCACTGTCTATCAATGCTTAAAAAACTTGATAAATTTCTTGGATTTGTCCCCACTAAGCTTTCTGCTAGATTTAAGATTGCACAATTTTTGATCTTTTTTGACTATTCAAAAACCTTTCTTAAGAATTTTGACTTGCTAGCAATGAATAATTTAGCTTTTCCTCTCATTCACTTTCCTCACATAATAGATTTGAATTTTCCAAACATTAGAAAAAATTGAATATAGTGTAATGAAATGCAACAATTCAATTTAAATGATGAAAAATTTCTTTTAAGTAGTACATTATACTGACTTATTGAATATCATCTTATTATATATAAATGTACTCTCATACACATATAAATAAATATATACATAATTCACTGGCGTAGCCAAAGGGAGGAATAGGGAGGGGGTGTCACCCCCCCCATAAGGAATTTTTTGCAATAGAAAATGTATATCCTTCACTCCCTTATCACACACACGTATACATATACGTGAGTTGCAGTAGTCGTAACCCCCCCCCCCCCTCCATCATGAAAAATTTCTGGCTATGCGCCACTGATACGTGATAATTTCGAGTGGGGTGGGGGTGGTGGTGTCCGGACCCATAGGACATCCCCCTGGGTACGGCCTTGGTTGGGGTTATTTTGACATTTTCTATTTATATTTTTATAATTTCCCTCTTTCACAAAGTTGGTCTAGTGTTAAACACATTCATTCATACTCTTATTAAACGTAATTTTTTAATTTGCATTAATACACATTCGGAAATCTCAAAATTTGAATTATGGGATAAAAGGTGAAAACAAACAAACACATTTAAATCAGACTCTTATATGCTTAGTACTAATCTTCCCCCTCTTTTTGAACATAAAATTACAATTTCTTTCAATTAACGGGGGTGGGGGGAATGGTAAATATAGCACTGTTTGTAAGAAACTTGTACTAAATATAGTGTGATAAAAATTAAGCAGTACCATTGCACAAGTGATGAAGCCAAGTCAGCTTACGGCCATTGAATTTAGTATTATAGAAGTGCTCAAACTGCAAAGAAACATAAAATAAATATTACGTTGACACAGATTTTTCAAATAAATAAACAAACATAGGAAAATACATAATTAAAAATATTCTATTTCTTCCTATGGTTTAATATAAAGTTTGACACGTATCAAAATTTTGAGTTTACAGCAGGGAAAAAAAAATATATATTGCATTCTCTTTATTCCATTCCAGAAGAAAGTGCATTTCTAAGTGCAAAATATAAATATTCAATGTATACAAAATTGCATGCTAAAAATTATCAGTCTAACTTACTTTCATACATTAAAAAAAAAAAAAAAAAAAAAAACTATATAATTCAAAATTATCAAACAGGAAAAGCCACTAGTGCTTTAAAAGATAAACAAATGGGTAAACCAATCTCAATAGTTGCACAATTTTTGTCACAAAAAGTAAAGGGCCAAATTTAGACATAACTTCAGGGCTATTGATGATACAATTCGTAACAGTGCTTAAGATGAGAGGCCAGCTGCTAAATATTTTTACTACATTGAATTTACATTTCTCATAAACAAGGAAATAAGCAGAACTCTAATAATTCAGCAATTTGATCAATTCGGATTCAAATATATTTGAATTTAGAAATCAGTAGTGAAAATGCTCAAGAGAGGGAATGAATGAACTACTGAAAAGAACTGGAGTTACAGGCAACAAAAAATTTTGTATGCATGTCTCAAAAGGTACAAAAGTAAAGGTCCTTTTTAAAAAAATGTCATCCTTTCTGTTCTAGGTGCTTCCTATCTTTTACTAATGCCCTTGATTTTTGCATAAACTATGCTGAACGATGCTGAATTACTGATATTCGGAGGTTTTTTTTTTTTTTTGCATGTTAATATTTTTTCCTTCCTTATTTCGAAGATTTTTTCAGTTTACATTGCTCACTTACCTCTACTAGATAAAGAATTCAAGTGTGTTACCAGCTTTTGGGGACATTCTGTATAAAAAATGGTACTACTAAAATCCCTTCTACTATTCTCTTCTTTACTAGATCACATTTGTTTCAAAGTTGGAAATTTATTTCTGAATAATTTTAACTCAAAACAATATGTTACCAGCAGTGAAAAGAAATATTTAAAAGTAGTTTTTTAGAGAATAATGTTTGTTCTTTTACAAAGTCATTTTCTTTTTATCACTGACTAAGTAAGAAAAATATAATTTTTAACTTGCATGATCATACTAGCTCAGTCAGAAAGGATTATTGAAAGTCACAATTTTAAAGTAAATTGCTTAAAAAAAAAACAAAAAAAAACATAATATATAAAACATAGTAATTTGAAAATTCAGTAAAAACAGGTGTACTAAGAAGATAGCTACCTTCTGTACACTTTTTTCAAGTTCTTGAGGAATTGCAAAGGCAGAAACAGCAGACTGCCCTAAAGGCCATGCTCCAGCCTAAAATGAAGAGAGGCTAATTTAGATTAGTGATGAAATATCCAGTAAACAAATAAAAAGCCTAAACCCTCAACTGTTACTTTAATAATATAATACCACATTTACATGCTTTATTTTCGCTCTTCATCTTGGAGTTTCAAGGCAAAGTTGATTGCAAAATTATTCACATAAAAACCAATTAAACTTTCTTCCATAAATTGGGAATTGATGTCTTCTAATTCAAAATTAGGCACTAGCCAAATAATAAAAATTTTAAAGGTCATTTAATTTTTTTTTTTTTTTTTTTGAAAACAGTAATATTTTGGAATTTTAAATAGGTATTTTTGTAATATAAATATTACTTTTACTTTGTGAATACAAAATAATCTAAAACAGATTGAATTTTTAAAAAGTGCTTCAACATTAGTTTTACTTAAAAGGAAATGCCATCTCCAATGGTCGATCTAGGAATATTTTACAGGATCCCATTTTTGTGAATTTTCATACTGATTTTTATAAAAGTCAGTCTTTTAAGTAATTTACAAAACAAATTAAAATATAGGGTAAAATGCCAATAAAGGGTCACTTTAATCAATAGTATCTTGGTGAAGGGGCTGTTTTAATCGATTTTAATTTTGTGAAGGGGTAATTTTAATCGATTGTAATTTTTTGAAGTGGCTGTAAAATGGACCGAAATTTTGTCTGGATTGATCCCTGATCTCGTTTCATTTGTTGAATTAATTATATAGACATTTATAATAGAATTATTTAGTCAAATTATGATTAAAAGAAGGAGCCTCAAAAATCATAAATATGGCCTTGATCGTTTATAGCTCTGGAAAATTATACATTTTAATTTTTAATACATCACTGGTATAAGAAGTTAAGAATACCACAAAATCAAAGCTTAGTATATTCATTACTTAAAGCTTTTAACATATTTGCCTTTTCTTATAGCTTCTAATAAAAAGTTTTCAATTTAGCACATTTAAAATGCATGTATGCTTTATGAATTTTGAACAAAGAAAATTTAATACATCTATGAGAAATTTCCTTTGCAATTTTAAAACAGTAACCACTAATAAAAAAAAAAAAATTAGAATAATACAACATAATTTAAGTTTATACACTACCTGAAGAACAGATATATTAAAGTTGACTCCTAAGTCTATATTTTCAGTCCTAAGGTACTGAGAAAAGCGGGTATTCAAATCTGTGCTGACACTTACATCAGTAAACATACGATGAAGCTTACTAGTAAACTCATACCCACAAGCTTGCTGTAAATAAAAACAAAATTATTTTAAAGCATAAATGTCAAAGGAAGATTGCTGAATTTAATGGGACAGTTAATAGAATAAGAAGGGGGGGGGGAGAATTAAACAGTCTTTTACTTTCAAATTACAGCAAATTCAAAATATTCAATTTAAAATGTTTAACTGAAAGCCTTTTACATACTGTTTATTAAAAAACGAATAATGATATTTAAGATGCAAAGAATTGTGATTGAAATAATTTGTGGGGTTCATAGATAAAATAGTCACATAAGAATGAGTTTATCAATAATAAAATGTTAATATTTATAATGATTTTACAAATTAAACACACTGAGAAATATTCAAAATTGAAACTGATTCAAAATACATAACACAATTTAAACATACATACATACACAAGCTACTTACATTTAAAAGAAAAAGGAAGCATGAAATTATGTTATGCCCACATAATAAGATAAAAGAAAATTGATCAACATTACCTTTAACTTATTAATCATAGCCTCTTCAGCATCCATGGACATAGACTGACTATATATAAGCCTTTTGGCAAGCATTTTTGCATAAAACTGTAAAGGAAAACAATAATTATTGAAGTAAATAAGCTACACAGGAAATTTCCTGGTAAAATATTTTTTCTTTTAATATATTAAAAAAAATTATCATTTTACAAAACTTGATTAATCTGAGAACAATCATGCGGGATGTGGTGTACACCTCAGTAACACAGAAACACTTTAAAAAAAAAAAAGGGCAAATGTGATCTAGGGATTAAAAAAGAAAAGTACATTTATATTATTTGTAAGGAAACCAAATAAAATATTCAAATTGTTTTGATAGCCCTAACTGCCCCCCCCCCCCCCTGTAATAACCAAAATGTTAGTAGCATGAAAATATGGCCCGGTTGATGGTATTCTAAACTCTTTTTCCAAAAAGAATAAAAATGTAATGATTATACAACTATCATGAATTTTTTTTGTATACCAGCGGTTTTCAAACTTTTAAATGCTGTGACCTATTTTATAGCAACAAATTTCATAATAGAAAGAAATAATAGAATAGTTCTTATACTGAAAATGAATAATTGCAATTTATTCTTTAAAAATGTTAAGTTTATACTAATGACGTACATTAGAAATCATGTTATGATAATTGCAATATGGTAATTAGATCTATAGATATATAAAGTTTGTATACCTTTTGAAAGACATCTTTATCATCAATGTACTTAAACACCGTAATAGAATTGGAAAGTTTGTCTTCCACTTCACTTTCTGTACAGGTTTTGGCATTTTTCTTTAGTAAAGAATCACAGTATTTTGCTAACTAATAGAATTTAAAAAAAAAATTCAATTTTATTAAATTAAATACAGGAATAAATAACTTTGCATTATCGTAGTAAATGAAAAATAACTTACAAGTTCAGGAGAGCGGCAAACTAGTTTAGGATTACCCTTGAAGTTAATAACAGCAGCACAAGCCTAAAATAATTTTTTATATTTATTATACATTTTACTTATGCAAAAGATCTGAAGAAATAAATTCAAACTGCTTTTAATTTTTTTTTAATAAGGAGACAAAAAAATGTAAGTATATAACACATTTTGCCTACATCAAACAGTATGAAAAGAAGGAGGAGGGGAAAGGAAGAAAGAACGAAAAAGCAAAAGAAAGATTTGTGGATGGGGGTTTAATTTGTATTCATCAATCCAGAGTTGCCAACCTGACAAGGGCAAAAATCAGGAGATATTGTTCTAAAAATCAGGAGACTTGTTTTCAATTAAAAAAAAACTAAGTTTTAAAAGATCAGGGATGCATCAGCTGTAACTACATTTTGGAGAGAGACAAAAAGCATTTTTGACACAATTTGTTGTCAAAAATAGATATTTTTGGAGAAGAAAAGAAAAAATTTTGGGTCATGTCTTTTATTAGGTAGTAATGAGCTTCTAAAGCATTTGGCAACACATAAAATATTAAGTTAAAAATTGAGGTCAGTTTTTACTCTTACTGTGTAGGAGAATTAAACAAAACAATGTCAAATGAAAAATAATCATTTTTAAGAGCAATGGAAAAGATTAAAATTGGAATGTTTTAGAACACGAAGCTATACATCTGTCCCCATTATACATTTGCCAGCAAAGCCCAAACTTTTCTAAATGTCACATATGCATGGGTTTGTGGAACTAGTTTGATTGCAGGAAAGGAAAAATGGCAAGAAGTGTTGCCTGCCATGACGGAACTTAAAAAAAAAAAAAAGATTTCAAATTTGATAAATCATATTTTTTATATGATGAATGATAAAACTCAGAAGAAAATGCACAAATTATTGAAAATCAGCAGAAATGTATCCAAAATCAGGTTGGCAGGAGATCAATGAAAAATCTGGAGTCTCCTGTCTAAATCAGTAGAGTTGGCAACCCTGCAATACTAAATAGTTTAAGCCAGACACAGTAACAATTATGAATTTTCTGAAATTTATCTTCTCAAGTAGAAAGTTACAGATATAAAATTTGAACAATTTAATGCTGAGTGATTTGACATATTTGCCTAGAAAATCTATACCTATATAGTAAAAAAAAAAATCTAGTGGCATGCTGGCATACAAATTTACAGGTTTGAACTTTATTTGAAATGAATGAATGTTAAATAGGTCAGAAGTGGATTTAAACGATTAGGCCAAACAGCTCATAATGAAAAGAACTTAATGTATGACACAATGAACTAAATAGTATTGTATTAGCTTTTCAGAAAATGTACAAATTATATGGGAGTGAAAACATTTTTAAATGAATGCCTATACTTACATTATTTAACTTAAAATTCTTTTGCAATTGTAATTTATTTTTATGTACACATTGCATTTTTTTCATTTTATGCAAACTGTTTTAACAGCGTATTTTTAAAAACAGTGTGATTTCAGTGCATAAATACAAATAAACTAATTAAGTCAAGACCTTCAGAATTTTTCGATTACCTTTTTACAAGCTGTACTATATATAGTAATACATGATAAACCTGTATCAGGTACGAAATTTCCAGAAAAAAATCTTAAAAACCAAAAATTTAGTAGGATGTATCCCTCTGGCAATTTCTGCTTTGCAACTCCATAGTCAAAATTTTTTTTTCAGAAAGCTTCATAAAGGTCACGGTTGTTACATTTAATATGATGTGTAATGCAGCTCATGAAGAACCATCCTAAATTCTTTCCAGTTCCTGGTGCAATTAATATATTTATTATTATTTTTTTTTTTTTGTGTGTGTGTATAAACTCCACAAGGTAGTTTTCCTTTCTCCTAACAACATTTGTTGTCGGGAGAAACAAAAGCTCACAACAGCAAATGTTGTTCGGAGAAACGAAAGCTCCCTTAACAATTTAACTTGTTGTTGCATAAGTTGCTAAAGACAACTTAGTTTGTTGTTGCATTAAATGTTTTAATAACAAACTTTAGTTTTACTGCACTAGATTATAATGGAACAAGCAGTGCTATCGCACCACATAGCATTTAAATGGTTAAATATTTTCTCATCACACACTTGTTTCCATCCATTTAATTAAATATGTTGTTTTTTTTTTTTTTTTTTTTTACTTGGTAAAATATAAGTACCTTGTCAAGAGCTCCAATAAATTGTTGATCACCAGCAAATACTTCTTTTATTAATGAGCTATATTTTGTATGAACAGTGAGCAGAGATTCTACAAACAACTGAGGAATCTGAAATTAAAAAAAAAAAAAAAAAAAAGAAAACTGATGAGAATGAAAAATACCTTCTTGAATAAAAAATAGATTAAAATAAGAATTTTGTAAGATGCTCAAAAAATTAAAGATATTAAAACTTTTATCTGGAGTACAGAGAAAACTAAAACCTAGCTTGCCACTGAATTCAGAAATGAAATTCCTTGACTTTTCTAGACATTTTCATAAAATTTTAGGCTATGTAACTTTGTATTTTAAGATATGAAACTGTCCACAACAAAAAGATTGATTAAGTGATTATAATGCAGAACATGCTACAGCATTTTAAATATAGAACTTGAGTGACCAAGAAGGGCATTCTTCTGCTGCCATAATAAATACAAAAAAAGTGCTAAAAATATCAATTAAAGATTTTTAATCTCTTTAAAGCATATGCTACTGGAAGCTCAATTGCAAACAAATTTACTTTCTTTTTTACTTTTCCATACATCATTAGAGCCAAGTATGTTGCTCAAATGTAAGTTCTGAGTGAAAAGTTTGAGTTTGAAGTATACAGAATTGCACAAAGGCAGCACAAATTCATCCATTTACAAAAAATAACAGCTAACTGACAACAACAACAACAACAAAAATTCGAGTCTAATATTTTAATTAAACATTTAAAGCTTAAAGCTTTTCAAAAAAGGAATATTTTTAGAGTGCTGCTTGTCAAGATTCTTTTACTAATCTTTACTAAATTTACGTACTTTCAACATATTTTACAATTTGATATTAAAGTAATGTCACAATTACATTTTGAGAATCAGTAGGATAAGACTAATTTTAAGTAATTATTAACCGAAAGTTTTGAGTTAGTGTAAATTTAACTTTTTTTTTTTTTTTTTTTAAATTATGCATGCCAACGCATAAGTATATTGCAGAAAGGACAGAGTGGTGAATCAGCAAGTCCAATCCTAAGCAGATGGGCCTGTAGAAAATCATGTGTGATGACTCTGAAAGACGTCACCTCTTCAACTCTAAGGAGGATGGAAAGCTGCATTTGAGTGTGTTCATCAAGGAGACAAGCCCATGTTTATCCATTGGCCATGTCTCAGAGAGAGGAAATTCTTCTTTGCTGGACATTATCCAGAGAAGTTGTTTAAAATTTCAAGGAGGAATTGGGAAACTAGGAGGATGTAATGTTAAGGTCTCTTTGGCTAACAAATCTGCCTGTTCCTTGCCATGAATGTCGCAATTGCTTGGAATATGACTTCTCTAACGGTACTAAGAAATGAGTCTATAAGCTTATTAGATTCAAACTCAGTCTTTGATGGGAACAGTCTGTAATCAGTAATTAACTATATCGAAGCCTGAGAGTCAACAAAAAGGATAATGCGTTGGGGAGGGAGGAATCTCAGTGACAGCCTCAAAGGCCATAAAAATTGGACATTGGACACCCATTGCCTGCAGCTTGGGAAAAGAAATTTCTCTTGAAGCAGGCGATGGTAATCACCAGAATGTGGTGGTTACCCATTGGTCAGATAACTTTGACAGCCCCCAGAATGTAGGAGCTGCCAAAATTATCTGACCAGGTACAGAAAGGCTCCTTAAAACTGAAAAAGTTTGAATCAGCCCCAGGCCTGTCTGAGGAAGCTGTGACAGACTTATAAGTATAAAAATGAAGCCAGTCCTGAATGAGGTGCCTTTCACGAATGGTAGCCAGAGTAGAAGCCTTTAACTCAGCCTGTAGAAAAATATGCTCGCAGACAGGCGGCACCAAATTCAATTTAGCAGTGGCAAATTTTAAAGCACCTGGGAGAGCAGGTGGTCTAAAAATGGATCGTCTGAGATTCGAAACATCAAAGCTTCTAAAAGTTGATGGATTTCAAATAAGAAAGGATGCTGTGTTTTGAGTCTAATCTGAGAAGAGACGTAACTGTGCCAGAACTCCTTTCTAAGCAGTCTCTCATCAAATGATAAGGCACTGTAGGTTTGTCTATCAGATAAACTATTAACATCCTAACTTCTGCTTTAAATTTTTCTCAAATTAAATAAAGGTTTATAGTAAAGACAGATCTCTCTCTCTCTCTCTCTTTTTTTTTTTTTTAATTTCAACCCTAACAGACTTGGCAATAAGCAAACTTACATTATCTCCTCTTAGGCTATTTACAACGTCAAGGCCTATTTTAGTGATGTGTTGCTGTACTTCTTGTATCAAAGCTTCAGCACCACTTGGGATGGACTTAAGAAGAAGGAACATGTTTCGAAGATCTAAAAGGAAAAAAAAAAAAAAAAAAAAAAAAAAATTATTAACTACATATCATTATTTTCCTTTTGAAACCCCCTTTTTTTACATAGCCTAAAAGTATTATATTTCATTGAATCTAAAAATTACGCATAAGAAAGGTAGAATTTACTTTTAGCATAAAAGGCAAGATCTGAATATAAAAATAGTACAATGTCTTATCATATAGCTTGAAGTATACATCTTATACAATTATACTCATTAAAAAAATAAAACAAAACAGGCCTGCCAACTAACGACTGATACAAATGACAGGCATTAGGTTTTTGACAGTTTTGGACACATCATGTCAAACCCCAACTTTGAAAAATATGCCAAAGAATTTATTTTTCAAACAGGAGGGGTTTGATGAGTAAGAGCTGGACATTTTATAACAGGGTACTTAGTTAAAGGTTGCTTCAAAGTCTTCAATGATATTTTACAGGTAGACTACAGAAACTGGGCTCCTTGACTATCTCTGTCAATTTTTCATAATTAATCACATACATTTGCCATTCTTCCAAGTAAGATGAACTGCCCTGGAGTAACATGCGTTCAAAACAGGCAATGAAAAAAATAGTTGCACAATGTTCATAAAATATTTGTTCACAATTTCATAAATTTAAAAACTAGAGTAATTCTCAGTAATATAATCTTCTGGAGAATATTCTTGTCAATAAGAATTTTCTCTTTGAAAGTATGAAAGATTTTTTTTTTAAATGGAAACTTACACTTGCGATTAAAAATCCTTAAATTTTAACACCCCCCCCCCAAAAAAAAACACTTATTTTAAACATTATATATTATAAGATGAATTTAAAAATAGATTTAAATTGAGCAATGAAAAGCAAAGCTAAATTTCATTTTTCATTTTACCCCAAGAATTGTGCAAAGAAACAAAACTAAGCTCCTTCATTTCCGGAAGGCAAATTTCTTCATTAAAAACATATTCCATTCATTAATACTTTGAAATTGTATTAAATTAGTTTCATTTTTGTCCTTTAAGAGCGACTACAAATGTTAATTTTCCATTTCTTTCAATCGATAAACTATTTCTCTTCAATGTGTATATATCTCCATAAGAGCTACAAGGAAAGTGTTGCTGCAGTTGTTGTTGGCATGCTTAATATTCTTAATGCAATTTTTGTCAAATTTGTACCCATACGTGTACCTTTCCACCATATAGTACGTCACTAATATTTTCAGCAGACTTTATAATCTATTTTCCAAAAAGCTTTCTCATGAATGATATTCTGTAAGTTCTGATAGAATTTCTTCCATTGGCACATCTCCTGCAATTGAAGCTATATTGTGAATAAATTCTGATCCATTTATTTATTCGTCCCAGTTTAGGTTCGTTTCATTAAATTTAGAATCCAAAATGTTGGTTGCATAATGAATTGGTTTAGTCTTTGTCATCTTTTCTCTTTTCTGAGTATACTTTTCTCTTCATTTTTCATGAGTAGTGATGTTAGCAGAAGTTTTTTCAATAGATAATGTTGCAAGGGTGCGGCCAGAAAAAATTCAGTGTGGGGATATGAGGCACTAAAATTTTATTCATCTATAATTCTCCAGAATGAATGCAAATAAAAAGCTATTAATGCATTGACAAAATTTTGGGGGATCAAACCCCCATGAGGCCCCATCCCCCCCGGGCTACAGCCTTGCAGGGTTTCAAAAAAACCCAACCTGGGTGAGTTTTTTTTGGGGTATTTTGGGTTTTTTTTTTTTTAAAGATTTTTAATAGTATAACACTTTTTTGATTTAAACTTCATAGTTTTATTTCAAAAGAGAAAAATTTTAGTCTAAAAGAAAACTTTCATTACAAAAAAAAAAGGTTAATTAATTAATTAAAGTGTAAAAATGAGCTTTAATGTAGTACCATCTTTTTCTGCTGGTATTCATAAAAGGCTCCTAATTTGTTTTATGACCATAGATAAAAGTATATTATTGTTCACTAAGAAAAATGTTTTTTCTATTACTTTTTTAATTTTTGATTTTTTTTTTTTTTTAGTCGGTTATGTTTTTTTGTTAGAATAAAAGTCAGTAAACCCTTTGCAGGCCAACTTACTTCAGAACACTATTTATTTAATAATGTTCTTTATAGTTATTCATTTTTGCTTTAATATATATCTTTTTTTTTAATTTGAAAAATCTAGAATTAATATGTCTGATGTTAAATCCCACGTAAACAATGTAATGTGAATTAGTTTTATATTTCTCAGTACTAAAAATAATGCAGCAATTAATACAATACAGGATGGTTTCCCGAACCTGAATTCATTCTTGTAAGTTGTAAGAGACATATCCCATTCTTCTCTTATCTGGGAAAGGATTACTTTTTGTCATTGTACTGATAATTACACATTTTATTTGTATTTGAAAACTTATTTATTAAAGAGATAAATTACTAAGTTACCCTTGCCTGCATTCTACATCTGTACATTTCAAAATAAACATTGCAGATAGAATTAGCTCACGGTATTATTATTTTTAAAAAAGTTATTGTTCTTTATGTTGAAGTTTGAAAAATAATTATATAAAATTAAACTTGTACCTATCTATCTATCTGTCTATATTGGTATAGAAATATAATTAAAATCATTTCCAAACATTTTATTAATTTTAAACATTTCTTCGATGGGAAAATGTCACTTTTTTTTGTGATATGGCAAATAAAATTTTGACATCCATTTATTCTTCTGCTTTTGGATTAAAAAAAAAAAAAGAAGAAGAAGAAGAAAGTGTTGGGTTTATGCTGAATTTAATTAATTAAAAAAAAAAAAAAACACTGAAGTTTATTTCTAAATATTTATAATCAAGAAACTGAGCGAAAAAAGACAGCTACTAGGATGAATTTCTAAACAATGAATGAGCCCTGCTTTTAATATTCTTATATGCCTATTACACCTCTACTTCACTTAAATGTCACCATTATAGTTTAGAAATCCTCAAGATCAAAATAAAATAAAATTCTAGAATATTCTTAAGTTCTCATGGGTAGGACAATATTCTCTACTCACAATGCTATCAAAAACAAAATTTAAGTGGCATTATCAAAAAGAGTACCGTAAAAACCGGGAGAAGGGCCGCGGCTGATACGAAAAAAAAAAGTTAAAATTTTTGAGGGTGCGGCCCATCTACCGATGCGGCCCGTCTGATATTTTTTTTTCCCCCTCCCAACTTTGAAACATGTTCTTCTATTTTTAACTCACTCCTATATTGATGCATTATCGGGCGTTTAAGTTGGAAGACCCAGAAAGGTACATGCGGCTAGAAACAACAACATGACACATTTGATTGGCTGAGAAGCGTTTCATTTTTAAACACACAGGTTTTTATATGAACTGCATGATTAATTAAGGATATTACAGCAATAGACTCTTGTAGTATTGTGTATTTTTTAATAATAAACATGATGCGCGCGCAGGAATGACGAGCATCGTGTCCATACCACTATAAGAAGAACTATTCCCAACACTGTTTTCTCTGGAGTAGCCAATGAGGAACAGGCACGGAAAGGTCCGTGAAGGGAGGACGCGCGGGAAGTCGATCTGAATCAACTGACCGGAATAAGCTGTAATAGTTGCTCTGCTTAGTTTCTACTCCTTCCGGTTACAACCGATTTTTCCACGTGATTAAGATTCTATGTTCTGTGCTCATTCTTGATCTTATTCTTTGCATGCGATCGCGCTATAGTCATAATCATTTTTTCGAGTCTTCCTTTTGCGAGTTAAATTTAATTGTTATTTGTCAGTAGTTTATTTGAAAGCTATGGCACCCAAACGATTAAGAAGCTATACTGCTGGCTTCAAGTTGACAGTGCTAGAAAGAGCCCTAGAAATCGGCAATCGTGCTGCAGCACGGGAATACGACATAGATGAAAAATGTGTCCGCCGTTGGATAAAAGATAAGGAGAAACTGATCTGCATTCCTAAAAGTAAACGCGCCAACAGAAGTGGAATTGTTCGGTATCCAAAGTTGGAAGAAAATCTTTCCGTTTGGGTGAAAACCCAACGTGATGCGGGAATTCCAATTTCGACGGTGAAAATTCGCCTAAAGGCGAAAGTGATTGCCGCACAACTAAAGATTGAAAATTTTGCTGGAAGCCAGTCATGGTGCTGCCGATTCCTAAGGCGGTACGGGCTTTCTGTCAGGAATAGAACAACGGTTGGCCAGAGCCTGCCAGCAGATTGGGAGGATAAAGCAGCTGCGTTTTTGAAATACGTCAGTGAGAAGATCGCGGAAAGGCAATACGAACTTAGTCAAATAATTAACATGAACGAAGTCCCACTGAGCTTCGATTGTCCTCCGAACAGAACTGTTCACATGAAAGGGGACAAAACGATCAGCATTTGCACAACCGGGCATGAAAGAACATCGTTTACGTGTGTGCTAGCATGCACAGCTAGTGGTGAGAAGTTAAAGCCGCTGCTGATATTTAAGCGCAAAACCATGCCCAAAGAGGATTTTTCCAATAACATCGTTATTCGAGTCAACGAAAAGGGATGGATGAGTGAAAACATTATGATGGAGTGGATCCAAGAGGTGTGGAGAAGAAGACGTGGTGCGTTTTTCAAACTGCATGGTCTGCTCATTTTGGACTCAATGCGAGCGCATCTTCTTGATTCTGTCAAGGATGCATGTAAAAAGGTGTCGGCCACACTAGCGGTCATACCAGGCGGTTTGACGAAAAAGCTTCAGCCGCTTGATCTAACCATTAATCATGCATTTAAAGCTGAAATGCGGAGAAACTGGGAGACCTGGATGACGAAAGGTCTCCACTCGTATACAAAAAGTGGACACATGAAGCGTGCGTCCTACAGTGAAGTTTCAAAGTGGGTGGAAACCGCATGGAACTCGGTAAAAAAAGAAACTATTGTTTCCGGGTTTAGAAAAGCCGGGATACTACCAGAATCTGCCGATGAATCAGACATTATGGAGGATAATGTTATCGACAGTGATGGCGACGATGACCATGGACTAGAACTTGATGAACACCTGTTACAGTTATTTCATTCAGATTCCGACCATTCAGAGTTTGATGGTTTTGATGTATAATTTTGTGTGTATATATATTTTTTTTTTCACTTTAATGTATATAAATATAATTCCTTCCTTTATTTTTATGTTTTTGTTTATTGCACACATTACTGTTTTTGTTTACATTCATTTTTTTATGAATTACGATGGTGCGGCTCATACGCCGGTGCGGCCCTTCTGTGAGTATATTTTTACATTTATTTACTTTTTTTCTAATGCGGCCCTTACGAGGGTGCGGCCCTTCTCTCGGTTTTTACGGTAAGACTGGTAAGTGTTATGTGTATGGGTTTTTTTTCCCCTGTAAAAGGGTTGCTTGGTAAGATTCTGCTTTCAAGCAGACGATGTCTAACCCTGGCTACGACTGGAAATAAAACAGTCATGTTGTCATGGTAAAAATAACAAACTACCTGACTTCTGGGTATTTTTATGAAATTCCATGATATGTAGCTACCCTGTAAATGATCTACAGCAGTGTTTCCTAACCTTTTTAAATCTGCAGACCCGCAAGGGGAAGTGTCAGTCAAAAATAATAAATTTTACTATATATAAGCAGAGTACGAAAAACCCTGGGTGCCCGGTTATCCAGGTGACTAAAAGTATCTCTTGGCGACTAGTTTTTTCTTCAGTAACATAAATCAATGTATCTGTGGCTCCTAAAAATTTTTGCTGGCTCCTCAGATTTCACAACTTTTGCCAATCCCTGATTATAAACATGTATTTTATTTATTAAATAAAGTGTTACACAAATAAAATTTATAGTTAGAATGACATTTGCTGCAGATTAAAAAAAAAAAAAAAAATAATTTAATATGCATAGACAAGCAGTAAAGACTCCCTGACATCAGTTTCTAAAATACTGATCTACATCTAACACACACAAAAAAAGGGTTTCCTTTTATCTTAAACTACAAGTGACTATTATTTTTTGTAGACTGATACCAGAGACTAGTGACATTCCCACTATTAGAGATTTTAGTGTGTGTGAAAAATTAAGGAGCATTCATGGACTATGTACCATCTGCAAGTACCTAAAAAATAGCTTTATATTTTCAAGGAACATGTAAATATGTGTTAATGGAGAAAAATATGATATTGCTTTACCCTTGCGGTTTTCTTGCTGCACCATTCTTTTACATTCTCCATGTAAAAACTGTAAATGATCAGCTACCATTCGTTGCTCACATTGTTGAGTAACCCTTGGATACGAGCTAGGGTGTAAATACTTTCTGCTACGAAAGTTCTCTTCATCTAGCCGATTTAGTACCTATAGTAATTTGATACACAGGAAATAAAGATTAAGGAAGAGGCAAAAATATTTTCAATAATCACAAATATAAAATTTTTGGTTGACATGTATTGTAAAATAGAAAACTAAATTTAACTGTGGTTGGTAAGAGGGCAATAAGTATAAGTATTATTGAATAAAAAAAATAAAAAAAAAAACTTTAAAATGTTAATAAGAGAGGAAAAAAAAAACACTTTCAAAATTTCAGATTTATTCAGGATTGCTACTTGAAAATAAATTTGTGACATAAAATTTTAGATTATGTTATTGCACTGTACATTGTAATATACATTTGAAATACCAATAAAGCAATCGTTAAACCTTTGCATTCCTATGTCAAAAGTTACTAGGTAAACTTTAATATACAATATATATATAGAAATACTAATATATATATTATATATATATA
Source organism: Cheiracanthium punctorium (assembly GCA_038373885.1). Taxonomy (NCBI): domain Eukaryota; kingdom Metazoa; phylum Arthropoda; class Arachnida; order Araneae; family Cheiracanthiidae; genus Cheiracanthium; species Cheiracanthium punctorium. The sequence goes on along the minus strand of JAWZYV010012185.1, from coordinate 137,763 downwards.
ATATTGTTAAACAATAATGCTGTCTTTCTGAGTTAGGAATTTTTTTACACCATAAGAGCTAGAGCTGTAAATATCTTAGAGATGATCATTCAGTAGAGCAGCTTTAAATAAAGACCAAACTATTTACATAGTATGATAATGACATTGCATGTATCAGATATTACAAAACTTATAAAAAATATTTAGTTCTAGTGCATTTTGACAGAACATTACTATTTTTATGAATAAATAAAGTTGTAGTAAGTAATTGCAAATTACAAGACAGCAAGTGTAAATTAACATGTACTATAACATTATAAAATGAAATAAAATATGATTAACATATATATCATTTAACACTTTTATGAGAAAAATAATATTCTTACCTTTTCCATGTACTGTGAGCAATCATTTTCCTGTAGCAATCGACTGGCCTCTAAAGTGTAGTATTCACTCGTATCTCCTAAGAAGGGAGCTTCAAAAATTTCTTGATACAACTATCAATAAAATAATCTTAGTTGCAAGAAGTCTTAAAAAACAAGTAATCAGCAATGACAATTAAAAAATATAACTAATAATTCTTTAAGTAAACAGAATAATTTATGCTGTTTAATCAATAAAAGTCGATTTTCTTTGCCATATTTACATATAATCTGGCTTTCAACCAAAATGTACAATTATTGCAGGGGCTTTCCCTGTCAAAATAAAATTTAATAACTAAATTTCACACTAACATTGATGCAACCCTGTTTTCTCTCTTCCCGATAAAAACATTTTTTTTAGGCCAAAATAAAAATAACAGTAAAAAACCTAGAACTTAAAACTGTAGTTCCTTTTATTTAATCGCATAAATGTTCCACATCCAAATTATATAATACATACACTTGAATGTTATGAATAAATTATTTATTTATGTCAATTTAATGAATACTTTTAGTTGAAATTTAGCAAATTGGTTACAAAAGGCTTGAATTTCAGTACCTGGATGGTGAGTTTCTGGTACATTTTTTAAAATTATAGCCCCATCAAAATATATTTTAGAAAAGTTTTACATCCATGAAGAAAATTCAGTTTCATATAAACGAGAAATATCACATTAAAACAATTTTTTAATTTAAATTAAGATTTCTACTTTTTTTTTTAAAGTTCTATTCTAAATTCCAATTATTTACAAAGTAAAGCACAGAAACGTTCTAAATTTTAAGCCATGAATAAGAAAAATATAACCTTATCATGAAAACACAATTTCTACATATTACATGCATAAGGCTTTTCGAAAATAGTTTAAAATTTTGGCAAATATATGAGACTTTCGAACCCTACAAACATAGTGTTATTACAGAAAATACATTGAAGTTGTTTTTAGATATATTGATGTTAATATTTTTTTCAAAAAATGCTAATTATAAAAACAATATATATTTATTTTTAACTATAAACAAGATAAATTAAAAGTGAAAGAGTCTAAAGTAAAATGAAATTCAGATTGACAAATTCAACAAAAAATCTCATATTTTAATAAATTTTTACAGTAGTAAAGCAAACTTTTGTTAAATGCTCTGTATTAATTTGTACAAATTTAGTGTAAAGTATTAGAGATTTTAACAATGATAAATTAAGAGTTAAAGGTGTAAGGTAGCTCGAAATATCATTAAAAAAACCAAACTAAATTATGAAAAGTTAATCGATTGTAAAATAAGACAATTACATTAAAAATAAAATAGAATGCTACATTGTGATGATAAACACATTTTATGCACGCACTGAGATTTTGATTAATTGATATTGGAATTATGACTAGTTGCCATAAAAAAGTAATATTTGCCATTGTAATGTTACAGAATAGGAAGGTAATCGGATACAAAAATTTCTCTGTATTGCAACAATCACACTGTAATTGCAACAATCACAAATAAGCACAAAGGGATAAAACTAAAGGGAAATTTTTGATTCTGTATATTGGGTGAATCATGAGCAGTAGATTAAAATAACATGAAGATGCATTTTTAAAAATCTAATTTAAAATTATTTGGATAAGATTTATTAGTATAGGACTTTTCTTGAACATTGAGACTGGTAATTTTTTTTGACAAAACATCAAATTTGCAAGGTTTTGCAAATATGCTAGCTGTATGTTAATGACGGATGAATAAAACTTATTTAAGTTCTTTTGTAGAAAAAAATACACAATTTTTTAAAGCAACATGGAACGAGCATCAATGAAATAAGACTAAATATAACTTTCTTACAAAATAAAATGTTTAAATCTTTGTTACACAAGATAAATTATCATTGCATGCACATAGTTTGCTGGATCACAGAATAGTTCTAGTTATTGTAACTTTAACAAAGTCATGTAAAATATGATCATTTCATAATGTTTTGAATTTCTTTTGAATTAGTTAGAAGAAATTTTAAGTTTTTAAAAAGTGACTAAACCCTCACTAGAATACATCTACTTTTGTTTCTTGAGGAATGTGGAAAAAGAGGAGCAACTATGTATATATAAGTTTAGTGTTTTAATTATTTCAATTGCTAATGCTATTTATATGTCATTTAACGTTTTAAACAAAACTGAAAAGATATATGCTACAAGCAAAATCTTTGTCACAAATACCTTCATTCTTAACGATAAAAGAAGAATTTTCAAAAAAAAAAATTCAACTTAGTGATTTCCTTACCTTAAAGGCAGTTTTACTGGATTACATTCAGCACAAAAAAGAATAACTGCATTATTCGCAAATGTTTTTAAGAAAATACAATATATTGATGATTATAACATAAGAGCAAATTTCACTGCCTAGTTTAATGGATACAGTCAACTTAAAAAGTAAGATATACAATATAAGACACAATGTAAGATACGACTAAGAGACAATGAGGTAATTTCTGTAAACTAACTCCACAGTGGAATCCAAAATGAAACAAAACATTCTATTTCAAAGCAATGAAAAGGTCGCAGAAAAATAGACGATTAACAGAAAACATTGACAGAGATGACATTATTATTTGCAAAGAATTCATAATGATTTTGTTATGATTTCAAAAAAATGTTTTGAAAATAATGTTTGTTCTAGCGATCTATGGGTAGTAAAAACAAATTATAGAGTAATATTTTGTGTAATGTTTAAGTTGTACTACTTATCTTTTGGGTTTGTTTATTATTTCTTTCACGGCACAAACTTTGGTTTGTTTTGATTCGTTTTGCGCGCTAACGTCAAAACAGGTTGCCAGATCGGATGAACAAAACTTTTCTTTTTGATACGTGGTATTGGTATGATTGTAACTTTTGATAAATAATTAATGTTAGAAATGTTTATATGTGTTTTTTAAAATCGAGCCGACTTTTCCTTTTCTTTATGCCGACATTTTTTTTTTTTAAATAAATTTTTGATACAAACATCATATTTTGGCTTTGTAAAGTGTTTGCTAAATTTTAAGTTTTGGTTTAAAAAGTGTTTTTTTTTATGCTGAAATTTTCTCTCCGTCTTTAACTTTTTATTCTGCCTTTTCTGTTTTTTCTTTTTACCCTTTTTCCCTGCATCAATTTTACATAATTCGATAGATTGGATGAAGATTCGATACAGACATCGAAATCGGCGGAGGAACACAACCACGTGTAAGAAAAAATGTAAATGCCTCAAAATATATCAATTAACCAACGAAATAATTAAATTTTCTTTTATTGCGACGTAAATTCACCAATTAAATAAGTTTCACTTCAATTTTTATGCACTAAGATATGAAAAAATTAAAGTTCATGAATGAACTTGATTGTCGCATGACTACAGAAGTGAGAAGGCTGAGAAGTGAAAAGCGAGCGTGAGGGAGCAAGCTCTCTCTTCCTCTGCCTGCGGACTGAGATCCGGACGTGAATTTTGAGAGGACACCAAAAGCATGATGTGGTGGAGAGGAGACATGGAGCTGGTCACCTGAAACGGCTGTATACCATGGGGGCCCCCAGATTCTTCCTAAAGACGATAAGTCTTATTTTCTTTCACTATTTAATTTTTTTTTTAGCAGTCGGCTACTACGTAAGTGCACTAAGAATAATGGTTAAAATGGTTAGAGAGCTCTATTAATAATAAGTTAAGTTGTTGTTATACTCTTATCTAATGGTGTGGTTAGTTATTCAAGAAAAAATTTGTTATGATGAAGTTAATTTAAAATAAATGTGAGTATTTAAAATCTATCAGAGTGTTTTCTTCATTTATTCCTTGTCTAGTTACTGGGTCTACAATGGCGTTGTTGCGCCATTTTCTTTTCTTTTCAGCGAATTGCACAGATAGAACCTGGGTCTTTGGCGGTTAAGAAGTTTAAACTATACGATTATTTCGGCCTCTTTGCCATTTGATTTAGGAAAAGATATTGGTTTATTTGAATTTTTTTATTTAACTTTAATTTGGGTACTTTAGAAAATTTAACTTAAGCTTTGTGAAGTCATGGCAATTTTTTGAAAGAGACTGATTTGTAGCAAGGAAAATCACAACAAATACAAGTCTGACAAAATGTTGCGTGTAATACAAAACAGCAACAAATCTAATTTTTTTAAGCATTTACAAAAGACTTTAAACTGGTATTGAAAGCTAGCCAATTTAAAATATCTGTTCTTAAGGCTCATATTAAATGCAATGAAAAGTAACTTTACAAAAGTTTTAGAAATCAGAATCTGCTGAGCTCCTAAACAAATGAAAATTTCTCTGAACACTAATAAAACACAGATACACCAGTGAAAATTTTATTTTATTTACAAGTGACCAGTAAAAATTTAAATAATCTAGTCTATAGAAAGCAATGTATGTTAACCAAAAATCTAGCTGGTCTTAGCTATTGGCTGAATTAATGTATATATTAATAAATAAAACAAACCTATAAATTTTAATCTACAAGAGAGCTTGATTTCATAGATTTTTTAAAATAGCAATATTTAACCTCACATATATATGACAAACAGAGAAATACAAAAAAACATTAACAAAATTTTATTTAAAACACATACAAACATATATTTTTTTTTAATTTACTTTTTAAACAATGATTAAGTTAATTTGATTTTTTTTTTTATACTGTGGAAGGAAAAGCACTGAAAAGCAAAGCATGTATCAAAATGTATCCAACTCACATGCATAAAAATGTCAAACAAAATACATAGTATGAACCTAATTATAGAAGTTATACTTGTAGACCACTAAAAGACAAATATCAAGGGGGGGAAAGTATTTACATTGAATTCCCTACCACCAATGTATAGAAAAGTTACAGATATGAGTAAATTAAGGAGTAAAAATTATTTATTAAATAGAAAAGAAACAGAAGATATGAGTAAACTATAGTCAGGCTTTGGAATAAACAAGAATTGCATCGATTACCTGATAAGAAAGATTTTCCAGATAAATGTCAATCCCTGGGAAGTCTGCTGTTACAGACTCTGAACTCAAGAATTTCTATAAGAAGAATTAAAGTGGTGGTGAGGGAATAAACGATGTTAAATATAATCTATTGATGATGAGTAAATAACAGGGTTAATCAATTTTACTATAGTTGGACAGCTAGAAATTAAAAAGATACTCAAAGGATAAAGGGAGGAATTTTTCTAAATGATGAATGATAAGTTTAATGTGTTTGTACATTTACTTCAGGGTGCTCTAAAATATAACTTGTTGTAATTGCACACTGAAATTTTTTAACAACGAATCCACTAACATTCACTATAAATATATTGAATAACTCATTTCCCTAGAGTCACATAAACATAAGGTAAGGGATAAAGAAAGGAAACATGATGCAGGGAATAAAATGCATTTGGTGTATTAATTCACAGTAATTTCGGGACATAACCTAAATATATCCTAAGAGTATTTGGTTTTCAACTCTATGGTTTGTCTTATTCTGCATATGCTGAATAGATTATTAAACCTTTAATTGTGCAATTTAACAGTTTTAATTGTTTTTTACTATAAAAATTTTGAGTGTATATATTATGGCTTATTTATTTCAATTACACATGACAATGAAACATAACAGATTTCCCCACAAATATAATATACTCGCTTACACATTAAAATAAAAGAAACTTGCTTTTAGTTTTGAAAATTTTTATCTTAAATTAATCTATGTGGATACAGAGTGATACAGTACTGTGAAATTAGAAAAAAAAAAAAAACTTACTTTCAACTTCGACGTTCCATATAAAGAATTAATGAAATATTAATGCTGAAAAACAATTGTTACAAAAATAGCAAACAAAAAGAAAAATCTTTTCTAAGCCAGACACACTGTTTTTAAAATAATTCATGAATTTATAGAAGCAACAGTTCATTAATCAAATAAAACAAAACAATTCATACACAATAAAAGCAGTTTTACTATATTTGTTACGTGTTTGAAGAATACCATCAAACTTTGACTTACTTCTAAGGGCTCATTCTTCTTATACTCTTCAACTTGAACAAAAGATTGTATCACTCCATGAAAGACTGGCTGGTTAGGGCTGTCTCCTAATCTATCACTGGACAGGCGGAAGAGAAAAGAAATACATATAACCAGCAATATTTTAACTTGCTTCATCTTTATTCAACTTCTATTATTAGTTTCAATAGATAATATTGGCTATTTTAAAGCAATCTCTTTAAGCCAGGAAAAAGACAGCCCCCAGTCAGTAGAGCTGACAAATTAACAATTTTTACACAAACTAATACAAAAATGGCTTATCTACTGATCCTATATATCAGTGGTTCCCAGCTGGTGGTTGGATAACCCCCAGATATTCACAAGGGTGTAACAGTTTGTAAAAATAATATATTTGAATACAACAACTGCACAAGGGGTTCGTTAAATTTTTCTGGATTTTAGAAGGGGTTCACAAGGAGAAAAAGATCTGCTACATGTTTGGAGAGGGCAGCTTACATTATACTTCAAATCTGAAAGAATATAGAATAATAATAATAATACTGATATCTGATCATAAACAGCTTTTTGACACTTCTGTCATAAGAAACCCCTCATCAGAGAACGCAGGACAGGTATGAGCAGAAAAAAAAAATTAAATTATTTTTTCAGAGAATTTTCTAGACTTTCCTAATCAATTTCCAATTTCACTTGCTTTTACCAGACTTTCTTGATCGATAGACAACTGCATAAAGCAATTGAAAAAACTAAATGTAATTAAAGTTATTTTAAATATATATATAAAAAAAATAACACAAGTATGTAAGAACAGTTAGGAACAAAAAGTCTCGAAATGGTAAAAATATATCCCTTAAAACATAGAATGATTGACAACTAGAACTTAAAGTAGTTAGAACAGTGGTATTTAAAAAAGTTCTTACTTTCTAATTCCTTCTAAAAGTAAGTGCACTAGATTTTCTCTTAAGACTTCAATCATGTGTGTTTTCCAAAGATGTAACCCAAGCTGAAACAAGAGCAATTGAAAAATTTAATAACACAACATATTTCAATAAAAAAGTAATAATATTAAGAGCTTAAAGAAGAGTTTAGTTATAACACTGAATTCTTTCAGAACAAAAACAATTATTAGAGATCAGGGTTGAAAGTCATACATTTTTTCTCAAACTTTATACACTTTTTAAGAATTCATTTCTACCTTCTACATATCTTTCCTCGTAAATCTATTTCTTCAATTTTTAAAAATGTAATACAATAAAGTAGTTTAAAAAAAGCTCATAATTTACCCATGGAAATTATTAAAGTAAATGATTTTTTTGCTTTTTGTCTTTACTTGACATCTTTTACTTTAGATGCTAACACAAACTTCTTGTTTTTTGTTTTTTAACAGGTCTATTACCAATAATTTTATCTTAATCATTAATGAAATGTTTTTATTTTAATATTTTTTAGATTTTTTTAATAATTAATTTGGATTAAATACTTCACCCATGCATTTTTTAGTTACTGAAATAAGTTTATGCTTCAATTAGGAATGCGTGCTGAAATAAAATTCTCTCTACAGTTTGTTTTACTCAAGCAGACTTATGCTCTATGAAATAACCTCAAGTATTTTTTAAATTTCAGCTAGAGGATAATACTGTGAAGAGTTGGGAGCAGTGGCGGGTCCAGAAATTCTCTTTTGGGAGGGGCTAAATTTTGAAAAAAAGCTCATTTCACCCAAACAAAATATACAATAAAGCAAAATTTTAGTCTAAACCAATGTAAAAACCTTTGGGAAGGGCTAAGAGATTAAAAAAGATCACTTTACATATTCAAAGTGCATAATGAAGCAGAATGTTACCCTTTAGCAATCTCTTTTTTTTTTTGGGGGGGGGGGGCTGAAGCCCCCTAGCCCTTCCCCTGAATCCGCTACTGGTTGGGAGAATACTTTGAGGAATTCCTCCTTTCTCCAAAATTGCTGATATGTTGGATCCCTAATTAACACCATTCCATATCTTAACACTTCACAGATTTTTTTTTTTTTTCCCCTCTAAGTAAAATCTGTCAACTATATTATAGGGCTCCCACTCAATTTTTGAAACACATTTTTCAGATTATTCCAGGTTTCACACTTCTTTTCATAAATATGATACAGTCATGGCTGTGTTGATATATAAAGTTGCTGTTTCAATGCAGCCTATCATGAAATGATCCTCATTAAGACATACATTAGATCTATTCTTGCTAGTATATGGTCATGATACAACATAATAAATATCACAAGAATACCATTCCCTCAAACTTATCACTTTCTGGTTCTGCACTAAGTAAATAGGGGTCTACAATACATACTACTACCACTCTTTTAAAAATCAGTGTTCTTATTGATTTATTCTAGTTAACTCTCTTCCTCTTGGTAACTTTGAATAAATAATTACACATACATCCAGAAAAAAACATTAGAGGGTTTTAGAAGAAAAAGGGATGGGAAAATTTTCATAATTTTAACAAGGTAAATGAAAATAATTTGTTTTTAACGATTGCGGTTTTTAATCATTTTCCAGGTCCAATTTTGGTATTTTTTAGGTTGTGGAACACCATTTTTAAAATTCCATAACATTTCCGTAACTTTTTCTGCAGAAGTGAAATTCCCTGACCCATGTGAATCTTACTATTAGTAGCATGCAAACAGTAATCATACAACATGCCAACGAGGAAATGAAAAACACATTATGCTTTGTCATGCATCATGTAATAACAACTAAAGCGAATGATATGAAAGTCAGTGACATGATAGGTGGTCACTCAACTTAAACTACAGGCATCAAAATTTTAATTAGATTTTGTGAAAAAATTTTTAAAACTAGCTGCTACCCGTGACTTCGTCCGTATTGGCTTTGGAATTAGGTCCAGAGAGAAATGAAGCATGTGTGAATAACAAATATGCTTGTACATTGGCAAAAGTGACTGCATTTAATTATTTATTTTTTACTTATTTTAAATGAAGTATAATGCATAGAAGCATACTTCATTTTAAATAAGAGAGTATGAAGAGTTACAAAATTTAATTTTTTTAAGCATCTAGTGAATAGAGACAATTACAACAATATTTGCAAACTATTTTGAGTGTTATAGTAAAAGAAATAGTTATGCTATTTGCATGAATTTTAGCCTATGTTAATCAGGAATAGTGCAGTTTCCTATTGGTGAAAAAGTTTTAGAATTCATGCTGTAGTTACAGAGATACCTATAGAGAATAATGTATTAGAATTATTTTGAGTATTCCTGCAAAAGAACTATTTATGCTACATGTACGAATTTCAGCCTCTAATATTCAGGAATAGTGTAGCTTTCTATCAGTGAAAAAAAGTTTTGGAATCGGTTCAATAGTTACAGAGATACTCATAGAGCGTAATGTAATTCTTATGAGTATCCCTGTAAAAGAACTATTTGTGATATATGCATAAAAGGTAGCCTATAATACTCAGGACCCCACCAGTGGCTGACAGGTTCTGCTCTCGAAACTGGAAGGCGGGAGGTGCCAGGTTCAAACCTTGGCTGCGCCTGTTGACCTAGCCGTACGGAGTTTTTCGTGGTTTTCTCCGTAACCTTGCATAAATACTGGCTAGGATTCCTAAGAAAGTGCTCCACAGAGGGCATTCCCCATATAGGCCTAGGACACTAGTGCAGTCAATTGGCCTTAATCCACAAACAAACAATAATATTCAGGAATAGTGTAACTTTCAATCAGTGAAAAAAGTTCTAGAATCAGTTCAGTAGCTACAAAATGCCCATAGAGCATGATGTATTTGAATTATTTTGAGTGTCTTTTGAATGATCTATGCTATATGCATGAAAGGTTGGCTGTATGTTAATTCAAGGTATAATCTATCTACATTCCAAATTTGAGTGATTCAGTCACAAACATCTAAACACACTAATGTACACATTTATATTAATGGTAGGATTTGGAAATTTATGAACTTTAAGAAACACATTTGCCCTTTTCTTTCTTATGCTTTTTAATTTGGTGTAAAACTAAAGTAATTTCCATGCCATTTCATGTTTCTCAAATGCATGTGATTCAGCAAATAGAATTTCTGCTTTATTTATTTCAAAAGAATGACGAAACTCGCCAAGCATGAGAACCTAAAACCAGTTTTTAATTAATAGTTAAAAAAGTAATTAAAATTTCAAAATTCTGAGCCTCAGGTGCGCATTACCGAAGTCATGGGCTTATATGCTCAAATTTTCGAAGCTCTGCATGCTGTAGATTTGTCTGGAGAATATTCATTTTTATTACTATAGATAGATGGATCTGGCATAATTTCAGTGGTATTTCATGTTTTTCAAATGCAGACGATTTTTCATTGAAGTAATAGCATTTCTGTTAGCTCAAAACATGAATCATTTTATACAGGCAAAACTTGCCAAGCACGGCACCGTAAAAATGGTTTACCAAAATTCATCATAATTGATTCAGCGGTTTAGGCGTGAAAGCGAAACAAACTCACTTTTGCACTTATAATATTAGTTAGGATACAATTAGTGTTACCAAGTACATAAAAGTATGAATATATAATGAAATATTGCCACTCAATTCACCTTCTTCCTCTACTAAATGTATGATTAATTTGAAATGTTGCACACATATCAAGAATTTATCACAATACAGAAAATGGTGACGGTGTTAAACCACTTAAAAAGAGAATATTCTATTGAAGTTTATAAAAATATGTTGTACGTCAAAAAACTGGGTATGTAGCATTTATAGATAAATTTACACAGGGCCTACAAAAAACTAAACCCATTAGGTCCTAAAGGCTTATCAGGATGTTTTGCAAGCTTAGTTCACATTTCAATAAAAATATAATTTCCTTTTATGTTTTCTTAAATGCATATTTATTATTTTTACAGGCAGTACTATTTTGTAGCACACATCTAATATATTCCCAGCAACAACTACTCCTTTATGAGAAAAATAATTGCAATTACATAACGAAAAATACTGTAGCAGAAACTACTTTCACTAGGTTCATTATTTAAAAATAAATAAATAAACAAATACGAAAACTAGTCATATGCAAATAACTCAATACAGAATGTTACAATAATACTACAAATCATTTAAAATAATATGTATTATACATAAATAAATGAGCAAAATAAATATATATTTTTAAATTGGGTAATTGCTACATTTTATGTAGCTTATTCATTTATTAATAAACAAATTATAGCACTAGATAACATAACAATTTTTAACATTTTCAGATATGGTTTGTCTGTTGTTGTGACTACAATGTCACTTACCTCACCAATTTCTAACATTTGATTAGATAATTCAGCTCTACCATATTGTAAGTCTGCTTCATTGAATTTCTGCTTTTTGATATGTTGGGTATTTAAATACCTAAATTGAAAGAGTAAAGCAAGCAATATTCAGTAAAAGATATAATTTACAAAAATATTTATTTTTCTTAAATGTGCATAACAGTAATTAAATATTTTAGTACAAACTGCACTAGAGTCAGAAAGTTTAGTGGGAGAAGCAATATGTATGACGAAGCATATTATTACAGAGGGACCATTCTTTTTCTTGTTCACTTTTTAATTTTGAACTCATTCATGTTTAACATGCTTGCTCTTATTATTGAAAAGATGTGCACTAGAGAAGACTTCTTTTATGACAATGATGATTTCAGCATCAGCCTTAATTTTTGAATGTTCTGTTGGGCTCAGCACTGTACATGCACAATCACCAAGGTTTTAGCAGAAGATTTTAAGAATGAGAGCAAGTAAGTTAAAAACATATAGTTAAAAAGTTTCAATAGTGGGTTTCAAGGTGTTCAGGAAAGGCAATCGCTTCCTTGGATTAGTCATTGGGGAAAAGAGAAGACAGGCAGAAAAAGAAAAGAGCCCCAAAGGTGGAAAAAGTAAAATTCATCACAAAAGGGCTCATTGACTACTGACATCAATTAACAATAATTCGAATTTCAAGGGGTGGGAAAGAAATTAAAATTCATAGATTAAACTATAATAGAATGAGCATGACGTAGAAATGTTTGTACTATGCAATTATTTTTACAATACAAAATGAAGAATAATAAATTGTGAAAAGGTAACTTTAAATTGTAAATACAAAGCCCTAAATATTATTTTAAAGCTATAGAATTAAAAAAAATATATATATTTAACAGGGTTGCCACTCAATTTCTGAAAAAAAATTCCCTGACTTTTCCAGGTTTTCCAGACCATCATGTAGTAAAAATCCAGACTATTTTTTATGTTTATGATGTCAACTTTGTACATTTTCTTTGATATTTTTAGGTTCCCAAAGTAAGATTAAATGTTGTTTGTTTACAAACACTGATTTTCCAGTCCGAATTAAATGATTTTCCAGGTTTTGGGCTAAAATTTGTAATTTTCCCTGACTTCTCCCTGACTTTTTTTGCCAAAATGAAATTCCCTGACTTTTCCAGGTTTTCCCTGTTCTCCCTGACCAGTGGCAACCCTGTTTAATATATGTATGCATTTTAGTTACAGTGATGCCACTCATAAAATAGCAAAAAAAAAAAAAAAAAAAAAAGAGAGCAAATAGCAAATTGTGCATGAATTAAATATATATATATATACTAGCAGACCCGGCCACGCGTTGCTGTGGCTGAGTGATTTAAGCAATCGATGTACAATATTTTTGGTCAATCGGTCCTTTGTTAATGCAAATAAACTTGATGGTCTTCCTACTCGTGAACACGCCACGTATAATTGCCCATGGGAGAAACATGGATTTTCAAAGTCTAAGCCGCAAATAGACATGTTTGGCCTGAGATTTATTTATAGTCATCGTGAAAGCTAAGCGAATGGGAAACTGTAGTCTTTTAAATGGTATGGGAGAATTGGATATCATCGGAATACGTGGTAACAAAACAATTTCTCCTTTAAACTTTTCTGTCAAAATAGTTGCTTCAAGAACATTTCCAGTGATTCTTTTGATCACCAAACGTGTACCGTTGCATAGTTTAGGAGGGTTTAAATTACGCAGTAGAATAATCGGTGATCCAATTTTCAATCGAAGATTGTGTGGTGGCATTCCTGATATGTCTAAAGAATTTAAAAATTCAATTGGAAAATTCACTGCCTCACAATTACTAAGCCAGTCATGATTTAAATAGTTATTTAGTATGTCCTGGAAGACACTCTCAATCAGTTCATTTTTAGTTTGAACAACAGTACAGAAATTATCTGGCAATCTAATATGTTGAGTATCTTGATGAAATTCTATTTCACCGTTTCCAAGAGCCAGTAATTGTTTAGAAAATTCTTGTGCTGTTGGATCATTTTGGAGTTGTACTTGCATGTTTTTTGTCAGTCTGAGTGTTTCAACATTTCTCCATAAAATTGATTGTTTTAGACATGCTTAATTTCATCTGCAAAAGTAGAGCAAGGAATAACTGGCAACGTTTGCCGGATATCACCAGATAGTAATAAAATAGTACCACCGAAATATCTGTCACTATTGTTTAAATCCTGCATAGTCCTATTTAATGCTTCGAGCGAATGCTTATGAGCCATAGTACACTCATCCCAAATTATGATCGAAGTCTTCCGTAACACTGCTGCCATTCCGCTTCTTTTTTCGATATTACACATTGCATTTGGATTGTTATGAATATCTAATGGTAGCTTGAAAGCAGAATGGGCTGTCCGCCCACCATCCAACAAAGTAGCAGCTATGCCTGATGATGCAGCTGCTAATGCAATTTTTTGTTGTGACCGTAGTTTCGCAAGGATGAAAGATAACAAATATGTTTTACCGGTACCACCTGGTGCATCTAAATAGAAAAAACCGCCTTGTTTGGCATCAATAGCCAACATAATTCGATTGCATATGTTTTTCTGCTCGTCAGTTAATAATGGTTCATTGTTAGTAACAAATGTATTTAAATCACGATTATTAAATTGTTCTTCTCGCTGCAAATCACTATTTACTAAGTCTGTAGCTGGGCGATTAGGAGATGGAATACCATAATGACTAAGTGGTGAATTTGAGATCATAATACATAAATCTTCAATCATTATTAAAGCTTCGTTATACATATCTTGCGCGAAGTCTAAGTTTGGAGAGTGGTTTATTTGTTTATGTCGGTAGAGTATATCTTCAGTCATGTAGTTCTTATATTTTTCCCACAATGTAGATGACTGTGTTGGAAAACATGTCATCAAAATAATGGCAAATAGTTGACGAATATTACTCGGCGAGGATGTTAAAGCAGCATCAGCAAGTGTAAGATCCCAATGGTTGTCATCTTCTAAAAGTTGCAACGCGTGACATGCATCTTTATACGTACTGAACACTTGGTCATTAACTGTTCGTAAAAATTGAAAAGAGATTGGTCCAGGAACATTCACCAACAATACACGCAGAAAAAAGCATTCACGTTGTTTTGGATGTACAATATAAAGTCATCCCAGTGTCTTAGCTTTAAATATGCCTGCAATATAAGGATGTGGTTCTCCCTTTTTACGTGGTTCCCATTTTTTAGCTGACGTGTTCCATGTAAAATAGCATGGAATATCAGTGTATAATACTGTTTTTGCGAATTGACCATACACATCAGTTTTTTGACAGAGTGAAAAATTCGGTTAGTGTCGTTTTTGGTGGTTCACATGCTCTTTGGAGAATATTTTCTTCAGTGAAATACACACGTTGTCCATTTTCAAGATGCACTGCAAGATGTTGTATAGCAGGTTCTCTGTGGTGTATGGGGAAGCTAAGTATGCGCCAGATAGCTTCACTGCTGCTAATGTATCTACCCATTTGGTAGCGTGCTATTTCATCATTTTCGTTTATATTTTGTACTCCAAATACGGCCAAATCACTGCCCTTATAACCGTACTTGCAAATATACTTGATGGATTTCACAGAACTGCAAAGCTCAACATTAATATGAGCCTTGTATGTTTTGGAGAGTAGTGGTGAGTATGGTACTACCCATTGATTGTCAATTTCTAATTGGTTAGAATTTGAAGTTCTCATTTTATATGTATGACCACCATTATCAGCGTTTCTGCGGCGATACAATGGATAACCATCAATATCAGTAATGGTATCATTTGTGAATTTCTTAGGAAAATGTTTCTTACATTTCCCATTTTCCATGCATGGTGATGTCATGTTAAACGCTCCAAACGGTCCATGAATCATATGACTTGTAACAATATTAAATAATTCTTGATCAATTGAAGAATCTGGAATTTCGGCTGAAATAATTTGATCAATTTCCTCTGGACAAATTTTATCTTCAAGCCAAATTAAAATGTGAGCATGAGGCAAGCCTCATTTCTGCCACTCAATTGAATACAACCAACAACACGTTTTGCGAAAAACTGAATATTTTACTATAAAATCAATCAAAGATTTCAACTTCTGTTTAAACACTCGTGCAGTAATATCGTGACGATATATTGATTGTTGACCTAGTAATAGTAAAGATTGGATTTCCTCCCAATTTGGATTACACGTAAATGTTATAAACAAATCTGGACGACCGTAATGACGTACATAAGTCATTGCATCCTGCATGTATTCTTGCATGTTTCGTGGGCTACCTATGTAGCTGGAAGGTAAAATAACAGCACTACCAATTTCATTGGTGTTTAAATTTCCATCGACGTTTCCAACAAAAGCATCTCGTAAGTGAATGTAATCCTCTGATCGTACTTTAGCTTGGTTGAACCGAATAAATTGCAAACGTTCGCTTTCAATCTTAGCAAACATTTCCACAACGTATTGATGATACAATTGACGATATCGAAGGATATAGTTGTCCTGATTGTGCCTAATCATTAATCGATACGCATAGTAGTTCATTGAACTAACCTTTTTATTTAATTCATTACAATTGACTGGATCAGACTGATTCATGAGCTCTTTCAATACGTGCATATAGAGTCTTCTTGCTACGGGCAGTAAGGTTAGATTTTTTGGGTCGCATATTACTAAAAGTAGTGCTTGGTATAGGCAAAATAAGACATGTATAGTGTGTAGTCTAAGAAACTGTATCACGTTAAGGTGTGGCGCCATCTATGAGATGCAAAGGACAATGTTTTACAGTTCTCTGTAAAGAAATTCTCTTAAGGCGCCATCTGTTCCAGCCTTAATGGTCTCAAACGGAAATATTGAACCTACGATTGGAACCTACGATTAATAACAACAATCAACGTAATCAGAATATCAGTTGACCCGTTTTTGAGTTATTTCGGAACATACACACGGACACTGGATTTTTATATATTAAGATAAGATAAGATAAGATATATGAAAAATATATAATACGTTCTTTTAGATTTCTTCCTCTGTAAAATGAGAATTTTTCTGTAAATAAAACATACGCAAATAATAAGATGTCGTTTAAAGCAAGAACTGTTAAACTGTTCTTTTTTTTTTTTTCAAAACAATAAAAAGTTATCTCGGTTGCCAATTTCGGAAAAAATAAAACGCTTTTATCCCTTTAGAAGCAGACGATAAGCTATGAGTTGAGTATTTCAATATCGCAGATATTATTAATTTTCTTCGTAGTAATGTTCCAATATTTTTGGCCGTGTTTGTGACTGCCGGTTTGGATAAACACTTTTTCTTGAATTTATGCAGTACACAAATACATATTAAACTACAGTTGTACATAAAGAAATTCTCTTAAGGCACCATCTGTTCCAGACTTATGGAACCTACGATTAATAACAACAATCAACGTTGATGATCAGTTTTTTATTAATTATTAATACCATTAATTTGAATAATAACTATCCTATTATCTAAGTTGGACCAAATTACATATATATGCAACCTTTCATGAATATCAGTTGACCCGTTTTTGAGTTATTTCGGAACATACACACGGACACTGGATTTTTATATATTGAGATATAGCAGAAAAAGAAGAATCCCATGCAAATAAAGAAAATAAGAAAAATCGGAAAAAAAAAAAAAAAAAAAACCAAGGCTAAAAAGCAATTTTTAAAGAAATGTACGTAATGCATGGAGGAAAAAGTAAAAGAAATGCTAAGTTCATTTTTCAGTGACAAAATATTCTTTGTTTCACCTTTTACTTTAATTATTTTACACCATTTTCATTCATATCGGAACCTGTCCTTTTTCATAAAGTTCTTCCTTTATTGGTTTACTTGGAAAAAAGAATTTAAATTTGAAATAGGAGTTAATTTTTATTCTTACATCACTGGAGATTTAAAAAAAAAAAAAAAGGAATGCTAAAAGAAAAATATTAATTTTCAAGAGGGATGGAAAAAGATTAAAACTGAGATGCTGGAAATTAATACTTTATATTACTGCTGAAGAAAAAAAAGTGGAAATGGGGTGGAACTTTTAGAATTCTTTTAAATATGCAGAAGAAGAATATGATAAAAAAAAAAAAAAAAATAAAAGGAAATCTGTCATTGGGCAGAAAAGTGGCATCCCTGTAGTTAATATAAAAGGCAAGCATACTGGAGTGAGGGTCACTCCGAAGATTAAAAAAGTTAAACATTGGAGCAACAGCCCATTTGCAGGCCAAGGCTTGTGCTTCTCATTCATCAGGGCCTGATTATGACCAATAGAAGCCCTGGGCATTGATGAATTCGGGGTCCCCATATGAGAAATTAAAAAAAAATTTGATATAAAAAAGAATGTTTTTGAACAACATTTGAAATTGGGGGCCCTGGGTAGAGCTGTAAGAAACCGCATGTATTCGGTACTGACATGCGGATAATCACACAGACTCGAAGTAACGAATTGCTACTTTACGGGCTGATATCGTTACTGCGCTTTCGGATCGAGCAGCTTCCAACTTCGAATACAAGGGAGAAAACGAGTTCGGTAATCGAGTACTAATATCTTGCGTTATTTGTTACTGGATATCGGATCGCGGTTTGAAGGCGAAAATCAGTCTTGGTATTTGAGGTATTTGAGTAGCAGTAGCAATATGCTCAGCTTTCGTTACTGACTACTAAGGGGGTTGCATTTCGCATGTGCCGAATGGTCTCGTTTGGATGAAGTTTGAAAGATCCGTATGTTTTGTTTTCTTTAGTGATGACGCAATATCGGATAGATGCAGTATCTGCTGCTCTACTATGATATGGGATTAGACATGGCGTTTGTTTTATACAATGCGGGGATGTACGGTATATAGTAAGTCATGCGTGGGTGCTAATATCAGATTTTTTGGGGGGGAGAAAGGGGGTGTTCTTGCAATTGTAGAGCAATATCTATAAGAATAGAGGCACGTTAGTGCAGTAAGGGGATGCTCTTGCTTTCTGACATTTTAGTACTAAATAGTGGTGTAATCAGGATTATTTTTAAGGGTGGTCCCGAAGGATTGAGAACTTATTTTTTTTTAAATGCTTGAGCTCCGAAATATGAGTAATAAATAACAAGTTATTTAAGTAAGCCTTAAAAAATATTTTTATAAAGTAAACGAATTCACGCATTTTTATTATTTAAAATATTATTTGAAAAAAAAAATATTAGGCATGCAAACTTAAAACACATTTTTTTTTAAAGTTATCGTTTCGTTTTAAACAAAAACTTCGAGAGGGAACCGGGATTCCCTCAGTAGGGGACCGGCATTTCCCTTAGTAGACCCCCCTTTCTATGCCCGCCACTGGTATTAAAATAATTCAAAAAAGTTCAGTATGTTTTTGAAATGTTGACGTCTAAGGGGGAGGGGGGTGACTTGACCCCCATCTTTCAAGAATCCGCGCTCAGAAGCAACACTAGGCACAAGATTTTCCGTTATACCTTTTAAGATGAGAATGAACAGGTTAAACCAGCATTCAGAATTAAAAAAGGGGAAGGGAGACTATGGGGGCATATTTTTGGAAGATTTCTATGGGCACTATCTGAGTTATTCGGATAATTGAACATTGTATAAAACAATACATTTGTATAAAAACATCTATTAATCAGAGAAAATTAGCTCTAAGTACAATTCTTACGCTTTATTTCAGGAGAGGTGTGTGTGTGTATCAAATTGCTAACTAAGTTTCAGTTGTAAATAAATATCACATTGTAAACTAAGTAAAGGGTCAGATTTAGGAAAGGAGGGTTGCAGCATCCCCCACTCTCCTCTAGATACGCGCTGAAAGACTTGTTTCTCGCGTTCAAACTAGTAACGAAAGTAACGAGTAACGAATACTTAGTAACCGGTAGTGAGTTTGGGGTAACGAATACATACGGGTATTAATATTTTCGTTACTTTTACAGCACTAGCCCTGGGCAAAGTGCCCATGCATAATGAGCGGCCAACCACGCTTTTGAGACCATGGGCTCTGGGGTGTGAAAGCAGATGCCTCAGCCAGGTGGTCAGCCAGATGCGAAGCCCCAGTGCAGGGCGCGAAATTAGCGGTCGTTAGTCGTATTTTGCAACTGTAATTTTTGTTTTGACGACCGAGATCCAAGAACCAGTCGTCATTTTTGACGCCTAACATTTTGCCCGATACAGGGCTGCCACAGGCGACTAAAAAGCGAATATTTTGGCATCGGCCGACTACGGCGACTTTTTAAACAAAAATACTGCGAAAAATGAATATTTTGAAAATTCTGGGGTCTTTCTTATTGTCTAGACGACTATTTTTGAAAATGTGCTGAAAAAATACAAATGTAAATTTCCATGAAAAAAACTTGCTTTCGTAAGCACCGCCACATGGCAGAAAGAGAACGATCCTCTGCAGTCTTCTGTGGTTGAAAAACGTGCGGAAGTCCACTTTCTTGTCTTCTGCGGATGTGTAACAATTTAAATCGCACGTTTTGTAATGTAAACAAATAGAGAAACGTAAAAAAATTTAGTGATAATTTTTTAACTCCATGAATATTAATGAAGTTGATCGGAGGAAACTACGAGCTCGTGTTCGCCATATTGGATTCTTTCTGCAAGTGTGTGTTTTAGTGGTAGCTCTGCTCGTATGGTACGGCAGTGTGAGAAGATGCGATGATAATGCTTGATATCAATATTGATGAACGCGCGAGATCCTTTTAAATAAGGCAGTGTAAAAGTTATATTTTATTAATGAATATAACTAATCCAAATAAGTATTTACTGCAGGAGAGTACAACTTCCGGTCCGGACGCCATCTTGGATTTTATTTGCCGCGGCACGTTGCAGCGCCGCAATAACGACTGGCTAAGTGCAGCAGTTCGTGACTTAAAACAATACATGGATTGACTGCAATTAATTAATACAATTTCGTGAAAAAATGAAAGAAGATTTATTTATTTATGTGTGGTGGGCGGTGACATTAGCAACACGTCTGGATTTCGGGAAATTATAAATTTCGGACTTCCGGCCTAAATTACGATAATTCAAATAAAAATATTATTTGAATAAAAATGTTATTTGATGGTTTAAACTTAATAAAATTTATCTTTTTTAAATAAAACTCTTTTATGAGATAATGTAAATTTAAAAAAAAACTTAAATCGAATTAGTTATTTGAAAATATAAAAAGAAACTTTTTATTTAAATATAAAAATTTTAATAATTTAAGATAAAATTCAGTTTGTATTAAAATGTTTTAAGTAATTTAAATAAAAATAATTTTTAATAAGTAAAATAGTTATGTAAAATAATAAATCCTTCTTGGTGACATTGAAAACTTTCATAGACCCTCTCCCAACTTCCGTTCAACCCACTGAGAATACAAATACATATTTTCACAATTGTAATATGTACTACCTGTGTGCTTACAGTGGTGGTTGATCAGGTGACATTTTGAAGCTAGTATACGTATACTGCATAAGTTTATCTACCATAAGCATTGTGGCTATGTAGCAACAATTTATAAAATACTTCTAAACTAAAGCTAAAGACCATGTTCTTGTAAAATGTATCATAGTATTTTATTTTGGATGCATATGTGGAAAGCTATAAAAATTGATTTTATATTTACTTACTATTTATTACTATCTTAATTTTAATAGTCCCGATCTTCTTTATTATTACTGTACATAAACATTAAGCCTACCTGTTTATAGTATATGCATAAAACAAAATAAAGGTTTTCGAAACTGCACCTGAACGAGACAGTTTGGCAACCGGAAAAAAAAAAGTTAGGCCTCATTGAAGCCTAGATTTTTGCTCCCAATTTCTCACCCTGCCTCAGTGTTTAACTCCTAAGCAAACTTGAACCTCATTTTATCAACCCCATCAAAGGTTGAAAGGCTGAGTGAACCCTAGTTTTTGTGAATAGAATTGAATTTTATTAAAGCAATTTATTTATAATACTAAGATTTAGCTACAGTTTATTCAAACACACACCACTGCAGATGCAGAGTGTCCACCACTGTCAGGAAGCAAAAATAGCAGCATCAGTAGCCTCAGCAAGATGAAAAAGTAGCCAAACAGGGTTTCTACAGATTTCGCAGCTTTTGTTTCCCTGACATCTATCATGCTCTTCCCTGACTTTATCTAGCGTGCTTTTCCGAATTTTCTGTTTCTATTTCTAACATTACATCCTTTAATTAATAACTTTTTATATATTTTGATCTTTTTTAATAATAATTATTATAAAATTAATATACACAAGAATCTTATTTGACATCACTGGATTCTAACAAAAACCATGTTTGATAATAATTTGGGATACAATTAAGCATATTTCAACTGCACAAGATATGCTCATAAAGGACACATTTTAAAATTATTTATAAGGTTAAATGAGAAAATACTTCGATACTTAGGTTCAAACAGCAAGTATTTTCTTGATTTTGCTGAAATGCAAAATTCAATTTTTCTTGCATTTCCCTGACCTTTCTTGAATTTCTGCTAATTCCCCTGACTTTTTTCCCAAATCCCTGGCAAAAACTCATTTCCCTGATATTCTCCGACTTTCCAGGTCTGTAGAAACCCTACCAAAAAAAGTATACTTTTTCTTAATTTTAGTAAATTTAGTCCAAAAATTCATTACTGGGATCATAGCATAAAAAAAGCACACGATAAACTAATCAAATTAATGTTCTTTCTCAAATATATGTTTGAGTAGCTAAGGCAACACTATGGTTGAGAAACCTGCCTAGTACAGGGCTGCCTTCGTTGGAGGACTTTCCCAGGGGTTCTAATGCATATTCACATTACATCTGGGGAAAACCAACCAAAACTCCAGGCCATTAGATCGACAGCTGTGTGATGGGGCCCAAACCCAGGCCTGTCACACTTCAGCTGTCAACCATTTCGAGTGACTTATCCACTTGCCCATGATGGGGCTTTCTCAAATATATATTCACACTTCTCACACATCATAGACTGATTAAATACAAGTAACAATTATAATTTTTCTAGTGACATTAAGGGGGAAAAATGCACTAAATGGAATAATTAAAAGAAAAGTCTTAACATTATTATTTTCTAATTCTCTTACATACTTTTACTGGATACAAAATGTATTATGGTGAACAAAACACTGCTTAGTACCCCAAGACAGCTTTTTGACATGCTAATTGACAGTCCATGGAAGGTTTCATTTATTTTAATGTTTAACACCAGTATTTTGAGCGGGTTTTTTTTTTTTTTTTTTTTTTAAAGTTTTAAGAAGGCTTCTAAGAATCAGTCTGACAGCGGATAAAGCTTGGAAAGAAAACAGAAATAAAAAAGCATAACTGCATAACTTGTCATTTTATGATCGGCAAATTAGTTTGCCTAGAGTAAAGGAAAAGTCGCTAAATATATGAAAAACACATTTTCCAACCAAAAATGTATTCAAAGTTCCACAATCTTTAATTTTGTATCAAAAGTCTCATTTTTATTTGCCAGTGAACACTTTGCCGCTGGATCTTTTTCATACATAATTTGTTCTGGAAAAAAAAAAAAAAAAAAAAGTTTGCATTTAACATAATAAAAATCAAACTTACATATACAGTTTATTCAAGTAATTAATTCCTTGACTATACTCATTCCAACATTTATGATAGGCTACTAACAATCCTTCTGGTGAAGCAAGAACTTGCTGAAATTAAATATTTCTAGTTAGTATCTTAACAGGAAAAAAAAAAAAAGCAGGTAAATTACATTATTTCTTCTAAAAAATCATGTACAGGGATGTTAACTCCAACACTCGATTTGGGAGCACCCCGGGAGCAGAAAAAATTTCATTTGGGAGCACCTCGGGAGCAGAAAAATTCCATTTGGGAGCACCTCGGGAGCAGAAAATTTCCAGTTGGGAGCAGAAAAATTCTATTTGGAAGCAGAAAAATTCCATTTGGGAGCACCTCGGGAGTACAAAAAAATAGTTTCCGAGAGGAAAACTATGATTCGAGATCAGAATTAACATGATTTTGGAGCATAAAAT
The DNA here is from genome assembly GCA_038373885.1 of Cheiracanthium punctorium. Classification (NCBI taxonomy): domain Eukaryota; kingdom Metazoa; phylum Arthropoda; class Arachnida; order Araneae; family Cheiracanthiidae; genus Cheiracanthium; species Cheiracanthium punctorium. The sequence goes on along the minus strand of JAWZYV010012185.1, from coordinate 114,060 downwards.
TGAAGATTTAGGAACACAATAAATGCATACAAGAAAAGCAAAGTTTGCAAGCAAACACCATTTGCTAAAAGCAAAACACTATTTGAAAGCACTTTAGGAAAGCTCTGGAAAAAAAAAGGGTGTATACAGGCTATGCTATCAGCAACTTGGTAAAAACAATACATGGATTTACATGGACGGAAGGAATTTTTTTTTGTGTGTGTGTGAAACTGCTCTTTTTAATGGTTTTCATATAAATGCTAAATGGAAAGAGAGTGGGAGGGAAGTATTTCTTATATGCAATGGTACTTTTAATGCATGTTCGAAGGTTGTAAAAATATTAATATTTAAATGGTAGAATTAACATTTCTGCCGTTTATATCATTCTAGAATTATGTATTCAAAATTTAGTCTATTTTAAAATAAAGATTTTAATTACGGATCTATAAATGAAATTCTTAACACATTCTGAAAAATTTGCGGACGCACTTTGGCTGAACATGGGCCCAGGGGCGTCGCCCCGTCTGCCCCCTCTCGTAGAGCCTGCACACACACAAAAAGAAAAACAGTGGTGTAGTTTTAAGAAAAAAGGTTTAGGAACACTCGCAACTGAAGACTCAAAAATCATGCGTCCATCATGAAAAGTGAAGAACGCTTACTTTTGCTGACATAAGCTCGAATGAAAAAGTAGTGAGACGGCATCTGGCCGCTCATGATCTTCACGGGCCGTATATTAATCATGATTTAAGGAAGGGGGGGGGGGGGGGGGGGAATCACAAGCCAATCGTTTGGTCTTGTCCAAATTTTAGGAGAGCAAAAATTTCCGGAAAGGCTCGATTTTGCAAGCGCAGAGGACCGTCTTTAAGAGTATACGCTTGTTCCGGTCCATTCTAGAAAATGCTGAGGTCAGCCCGTGCCTTGAAGGAATCGTGCTGCAAAAGCCTGGGCCCGCACAGATCTCAACCCCCCGCGACTACACTACTGGCAGCGGATTTCCGGATTATTTTGAAATGAAATATTCTATTAATTCAGACAGCCTAGATTCTGATTTCTAAACCGGTCATGCTTCCAATTTTCATTCTTGCTACGGGCCGGGTCATAAACCGTGATTTTTTAGGGCTGGGACGTCACCGTAATATACTGTTTTCTTTACGGACCGGTCTGGTTTAGATCAGGGGCGGCCCTGCGGTACATGACACCCACTCCACCCTGCAAACGTAGAAAAATTATGAAGTTTAGAAAAGATTATAATTATGATTCAAAACTTTTCAGACTTTCTTCACTAGCTGTATTTTGCACTCTCATTTACAAATTCTCTGATAGTTCATGCCAGTCCAGGTCAAAATATACAGTATCAAACAGACTATTACATGCAAAATTCCTGACATTTTCTAGATATATTCACAAATTGGAATTAATCTTTTACATAAACCAGTGAATAAATACTATGGAAGTAATTAAAAAACTTTGTAAAAAACACACATAAGATGTTATAGGTGAGAGGATACGCACGTTTCAGCCAAAAATTGTTTTGGCCTTCATCAGTCCAAGCCCTTCGTCGCAAGCAACACAGGGAACTCTATGGAAGTAACTCAGCAATTTGATTAATTAAGATTTAAATGTATTTGAATTTAGAATAAATTGGAACTTAACTGTTTTTGTCGGGTAAAAGTAAAATATAATGATTAATAAAATTGTGCGAATGTAGACAAACTGACAGATTTTAATAATTGAAAAAATAACAAACGGACAATGCCACTTTCCCAATATTCTTAGTAGGTATGAAATTGAAAAACAAAAATTAACAGATGTCACACATTTTTATACGCTTAAAATTCATAAATTGAAGTAATATACATTTTTTAAGAGACTAATATTAAAGCTATCTTCATAAAGGAAGAGAACATGACTTTATATTCTTCGAACTGGTTTTATTTAAGCAATAAAAACTATAGAATTTTGTGACATGACTGATGTTACATTAATATTAAACATAATTTATAAAAAAAATGTTCTCAAGAGAAAATCGCACTTAAAAATTTCTGTTTTAGTCCAATCCTTTTATACATAAACTAAGTTTCAATAAAAAAAAATTAAGATTTCATACATACCTGCTGATTTCATTTAGAAAACAAGACAAACTTTCTAAGACAAGAAATGTAAAAACAGTAATGTTGCCAAACATTGTGTATAAAAAGGTGTTACTAATTTAGCATAATTTTATAGAAATTCACATATTTTTACTCAGAGTGTCAAGATTTCAATCAGTGATTTAAAACAAGTGGTCTTTTAAAAAAAGAATCTGATTTAAATCAAAAATGCACCTCTGACCCACGGGCCCTTATTGGCTCATGACACCTGCTCCATTCATCCACCAACCCAGTTGAAGTGTTCAAAAACACAAATCAGAATCCATAAATTAAATTTTTAAGAAAAGGACTTAAATGTGAAAATTTAATGGTTTAAGATTTGTTTTTGATTGCTGAAAACATGACACCAGAAAATATTCAGTTTTAATTTAATAATTGACTTTTATCAATATGTGCCATTATATTTTCAAGAACTTTTATTTGATAATTGGGCGATTCCACAATAAAATCACTAAAATATTAAAGTATTAATAATGAACATATCAACTACTTATCAATACCAAACATTTACATTAAAGCAAATATTACCTTATGTAACTTTTTAACATGTTTTTCAAGATAATTTTTTGTTTCTTGGTAGAGTGAATCTCCTAAAGGCTCAGGATAAGCAACGCAGAGAGCATACACATCAGTATAATAAGTTAAGGAATTTTTAGAACTAGATACAGTGAGTAGTTGCTAGACAGTCAATGTAATCCTTTTAAAACTAATTTAATACTTTAAACTTTGAACAGCAGTAACACAACATAAAAAGAAAATAGCTTTGCATGAAAAATCAATTAACATTAAATAGCACTGCAAACCTGACAAAATACCATAAATTTCATATCCTCCCTTTTTAACCAAAAAAAAAAAAAAGTAACTGATGAGACATTACATGATTTTCTTGTACATCTATTAAATTACAGAAATTTTTGATGAATTTTGATTAAGCTTATAGCAGAACACCTCTAATCCATCATTCTTTGGGACTGGAGGTATGGCCAGGACACAAAAAAGGTTGGATTATTAGAAAATACAGAAAAATGTGAATTTACATAAAATGGAAAATCTCTGAACTCAAAAATGACTAAGTATTGTTCTCTACAGTAAAAATATTACAATAAGCTACACAAAAGATGCTATTATTGAAAATGAGCAAAACTATACATTTATTCTACATATGCATGCAATGTGCGGTGATGAGTCACCGACACATCAGGACAAAGTAAGGCACAAGCATGCTCGGATTAACCTCACCGACAGACACAGAGGATGGACGAGAGGGATTCTACTGTATTTCATTTACAAATTGGATGCATCATGCTTTAATAATATTAAGCAAATTAGCAATTTCTCTCCAAATATAATACATATTGGCAAGTTGACTCAGATTCATATTTACTAACTTTTTGGAGCCATATCTTGCCAAAACTAAGTTTGGTGACAGTTGGCCAGGGTACACACTAGGTAAAGAACACAAAGAGCAAGATTCTCCCATTCTAGTTTTAAAATTAAGTAGGATTTTTTTTATAAGCCCACTTAATTTTACTTAAAAAATAAATAAAAATAAATTACATTTCACAAGCAAAATTAACATCATTACCGAAATACAATGCAACTAAGATTATAAATATCAAAATTAGCAATAAAACATACAAATGAGTGATAACAATACAAATTTAATATCTTGAATTCTTTACCTCATTACATATTTTAGCTAGTTCATCAAAATCGAACAACTCAGCAAGCAGGAAAAGCCCACGAGTGTTATTTTAGTTGAGTGGGACTTAGTCTGGAATTTCAGGAATCGCACAATCCCGCAGTCTAGTGCAAACCCTGGTTAGCTATTGCAAATCACTTTACTATGTATTTTACCTGTTAATTTGTTGTAATATTAATACTTTATTTTTCTTAAGAATGTAATGAACTATTGTAAACTAAAAATAAAATTGTTGAATGGAACCCCTTGGATTCATTCAGCTCTAAACCTTTATTGTGAGCTGTGCCCTGAAAAATTAAACTTGGCTATTGTTAAAATTTTGAGCATGGCCCAAACAATCACTGTCAACAGACTTTTAGGTGGACTCTGTAAATAAACTACTTCAGTCAAGTGCAATTGAAAATGGGTTCACTACATCATCTGTATGATGCAAAATTTGAGACACGACAGAAAATACCTGGCTACATGAATGCATTCAGGCGAACAGACATGCAATCACTGAACAACCGACTGCCCAAATGAGAGAGGAGATCCAAGGAGATACAAATAGTGTTTCCTCAACAAAAGCCCAGTGAACGTTGCTGCGTATGGGCTTCTGCAGCAGATACCTGTTCAATGCACATATGCGACTGTTGTTCATTGACAACAAAGGCTGGTATTTGTAAGCCAGTACTGAAACTAGGCATCCCCTGAGTGCCTTTTTACGATGAATCATGCTTTATGTTTCATCAAACAGATGGATGTTGGTGTATAGGGTATGAAATGTCTGAAAGCAAACACCCTGAAACAATTGCCAGAGGAGTCCAAAATGGAGGAGGGAGCATTATGGACATGGGAATGTTTTTGTGGCATTCTCTGGGTGCACTTATCATTGTGGAAATCACGATGCATAAACACAAGCATGCATCTGTCCTTGGGGACCATGTCTACCCATATATGCAAATTGTCTTTCCTCAGGATAATGGAATGGCATCTATCAGCAGGACAATGTGAGGTGTCGTACAGCTTGCAGTGTACATGCATGGTTCAAAGAGCACAAGGATGAGTTTAACATACTCTTCTGGCCAGCAAACTCCCGGGACTGACTTAAATGAGAATCTGAAGTTTGACCTAGATCTGGTTGTTCAGGGCATTGGTATTGGCATGGCTGAACATTCCAATGAACACCTGCAAGAACCTAATCGACTATTTTCCTGCATGTATCGCAAAAATTTGTTCTGCGAAAGGTGGTTAGTCTGGCTTTTGACAGGTGGTTACATTAATATCATTGGACTGTGCATTTAATCGTATTTGTGTATTTGGACATGCTAATAATGTTGGTTTTTAATTGCTCAATTGTTATTGGATTATCAGCATAAACTTATGACTTAACATATCCCCAAAGAAAGAAATCACAAGGTGAAAATAAACACTCAAAAAACTGATGTTAAAAGATAAAACAAATAAAAACTTTGTGAAAAAAGCACACATAAAAGGTTACTTCAAGGCGTAACAATCGTTTCGACTGAAAATTCATTTGTCTGGCAAAGACCGAACGAATTTTCAGTCGCAAAGATCGTTACACCTTGAAGTAACCTTTTATGTGTGTTTTTTTTCACGAAGTTTTTATTTATTTTATTTTAAATCACAAGAACTGAATAATGTCATCCATGAATTCTTCTCAAATTTCTTTCAGTATTCACATATCAACACTGATTTTGATAAAACAATTCAATAATTTCGAAATGTTGTTCAAGTGTATATCTTTCCATGATCAAATGACATAGCAAACTAAACACAAATGATACAAGAAATGTGAAAAAAAAATATGCAATGTTGCCATTCTAACCATTTAGAACTGTATCATTCCTATTGAAAAACCCTTTATATGATCAGTTCTTTTATGGTGATTTGGCTGGCAAAATTTTCTCGGAGATTATTGCATAGTAAAATCTTTTGCTTCTCCCACTTTTAGAATAGAAGGCAGGCTAGGATGTTGTAAACCCTTTTTACCAATTGATGCTGATGAAATTTAGGTTCATTCTGCAGCCCCTTCAGAAAATTATAATAAATTAAAACAAATAACAATAGACTTTTCATTTAAATTCTGCGTACCCCTTGATTCATTTTAATAAAAATAAAGCAGAAAAAAAAAAAAAAAAAAAAAGCAGCTAAAATATGTTTAGCCCACTGCTTGGTGACATTCTTTTGGAGGGACGATAAATGTGCCAAGTGTTGAGAATTTGATATTTTAGAACTGTGCAAAGATTCGAAATATCTTGCATTTTCGCACATGCACAGTTATTTTTTTATTCTAGCTACTGTTTGATGTACGTAAGTGAAAACATGAATTACTGTTATTTCTTGTTTTTTTTGTGGTATAGTTATTCTAATTTGCTTAGGCTTGTAGAGTTAACTATAACAACACCCTGTCATAAAGTCGAGTAAAAGTGAAACTTCTTACATTTGTTCCATCTATTAAGAATTAATTATCATAAAATATGAATTAGGTTATATATAATTATAACTTTTCATATTTCTATTAAGTTGTGCATTCTCGAGTATTTCTTTGAGGGTGTACATGATTATCTCATGTTTTTAGTTCAGCAAAGGGCCAATGATAGATTATTTTCGACAAAGCTCCCTTACAGTGATGGCGTACCAGTGTTTTTTTTTTGTTTTTTTAGGATCTAGCAAAAGGGTCAGCGGTAGCATATTTTCGAGGGGCACCCAACAGCGATGGCTGGATCCAGTGATGTTTTCTGGGTTTTGCAAAGGGCCAGCAGTAGCATACCTTTGAGGGGACCCCCTACAGCGATGGCCAGACCCAGTGACGTTTTTATAGGTCTTGCGAAGGACAAGCAGTAGCATATTTTCGAGGGGCCCCTTTTGTTTGTTTTCAATAGTTTGTTATTTTTATTTTAAATAGTTGTTCCATTTTAAAACTATTTGGTTTTTCTAAATCGTCATTTTATTTACATTTCTGCATCTGAGGTGCGTCTTAGGAAATTAATGGTAAAAATCAAGCACACTTCCTCCATCACTGAACCCACAGCCTTTTGTGTCACACACGCTTTGCTAAACAAGAAATAAATCAAAGTAACGAAAGTCACAGATTATGTCAGGGTTTCTACAGATTTCACAGCTTTTGCTTCCCTGACATCTATCTTGCTCTTCCCTGACCTTTTATCTAGCGTGCTTTCCTGAATTTTGCATTTCTATTTTTAATATTACATCCTTTAATTAATAACTTTTATATATTTTGCCCCTTTTTTTACAAATAATAATAATAATAAAATCAATATACACAAAAATATTATTTTACATCACTGGATTCTAACAGAAACCATGTTTGATAATAATTTAGGATAAAATTAAGAATATTTCAACTGAACAAGATACATTAATAAAGGACACATCTATAAGGTTAAATAAGAAAATGAAAATAAAACAATTTGTACAATTAGCTTCAAACAGTATTTTCTTGATTTTAGCGCAAAATTCAAATATTCTTGTATTTCCCTGACCTTTCTTCAAATTTCCCTGACTTTTTCCCCGAATCCCTGACCTTTCCTGTCTGTAGAAACCCTGTATGAACAAAACCATACAGAGCAGAAGTGGTCGCAATCGCAGAGACGTACCATAGACGAGTGCCAACTTGCCAGTTTGTTGACAATCGCCAAGTGGTGTACTAATGCACATTTTCATAAAAAAAAGCAATATATATGAACATAATAAAAAGGATATGTAAAACGATCATTCCATACATGGCGATCTACTACACTTAATGTTATAACACCTTCCACAGTTTCTTTCAAAACTGCCCAAGTTTCTTCAAAATTTACCACCTTAGGCCTTAAAGACATTATATACAAGAAATAGAACCTGCAATGAAATAATAGTTAGTCTGTGTAACAAACAAAATACTACAAGATTTGCATCTAAACAATTACCTACAAATTCTTTAACAGTGAAGATCAAATGAATACGTTATTTCAATTCTGAAATGCACGTGGGATCTTAATATGAAATACTGCAGCAGGAATTTTCATGTGACAAACTAATACATACTTAATGAAGAATCCACAAAACTGTTGATTTGCAAGAGCAGTAATTCCCACGAAGGGAATAATTATGTAAGTGGGGCAGGTTTAGTTGGCAACATTTTTTTGTCTTCAAGCAGGGCCTGATTACCGAAAAGGCTCGGGAAGCTTGAGCTTCCCCTCTGAATATGAAGAGGGGGAGGGGGGGGGCAAAAATGCCTGAAAAACAGCAATAAAAATTCAAATTTTTTTTTTATAAACGATCTTTTAATTGTAAAGATTTTTGTTGAAGAGAAGTGGAAAGCTATGTTTAAAGTTTTTCAGAAGCTGGTACTTCATGTCGTAATATTTCTAAATTGGTTCAGTTTGGAATGTTTTTGCCTGGGACATCTGCTCTAGTTGAGAGATTTTTTTTTCTATTATGGAAACATTTTGTTGGCAGAAAGGGTTAGACTTTCAGTATATAATGTTTAACATCTAAATATCAAAATTAAATTTGAATTTTGATGTCATAAAAACAAAGAATTTCTGAAAAAAAGGGGCCTTCTTAATTAAAAATATGTCTAAATAAATAAAAGTTTAAAACTCCAGTAAGGTAATGCTTTTAGTTTATTTTTTAAAGTAATTTCAAAAATACTGTATAATCTCATTGCAATGAACTAAACTATTATGAATATTAATGAATAAAATATTTTTATCTAAGGAAAATTTCAGATAAACGAATAAAAATATTTATATAAAAGGAAATCATTAGAACTAATTAAATCAATGGAATTTCATTTTATCGAAGAAAATATTGAAATATTTTTATCGAAGAAAATCATTAAAACTTTACTTTTTCCAAACAAAAAGGGGAGTGGTGGAGACGAAACAAGGCTGAGCTTCTGTTCACTTCAGATGTTAATCGGGCCCTGTCTTCAACGTCTATATATTAGAAAACATAAACCCAAAAATACAATACACTTATCTAAACACCTTACTAAAACATTTCTACACATATTTCAAATGCAATAGAAAATAAATTGAACATAACCAAAACACTAGCTGTACACTGCCCGCGCTTAATCAGAACAGAACTTTAGTTCAGCAAAAGAATGAAATTAATAATCTTTTAAAAGCATTATTCTCTAATTTTTGTGACTGCAAACATAGGTAGTTTGGGAAAATACGTCATTTTGTAGTACTGCCGACAAGTATGAACAAGAAAAATAAAATTTTGGAATGATCGAGTGATATTGACAGTAAAAACTACTTAATAGAGAATCGCTGCATTTTACAAAACAGGTCGGCAAATGCCTTGACTTGAAATCAAGTAGACTGAATCTGCATTCTCACATTACTTTGTTTACAAACAACCCATCATTTAATAATCACTATTGGGAATGCAATACATGTGAGCGAAAACAACAGTAAAATGTTAAGCAAAACGTTACTCGCCTCTTTGTTTAATAAATATCTAGCATAATTAAAAATAGTATTAACAGTAACCATTAACGAAAATAGTAAACATGAATACTACGATGTTCTCCTGTCAGTCGCAATGAACAACAAATCTTCATAAAATTTTAAATATTAAAAACAATAAAATCCAAAATTTAATAAAATTAAAAAAACATTGGATGATTATATAAACCTAATCACATACAGTTTTACTAACTTCACACATTATACACACATTCATTCGATATTGCCCAAAATTCCAGCTTTATCATCCAAATAATTGCTAATAATGGTTCCAAAAACCACCGCTAGTTAAAAAGACTAATATCATATTTTCCCCTCGAACCACATAATATAGTCATTAAAATTTATAAATTAATAGCTATTTTTTTAATAATCAGCAGATATCACAGTACAGATAAATTTATTTTTTTATAAATAATATTAAAATAGGGTAACAATTATAAGCCGCGCCATCTAAAGTACAAAATGAGAAGCTGTTAGTGCCGTCAAGGAAAAGAGTACTTATATGATTTAAAAAAAAAGAAGAAGAAGAAGAAGAAAACCGACTTCAAATTACTTAACTATAACGAAAAATTATATCCATTCTAAATTAGTAGGGTTTGGCAAAATCTTACCAAATATAGCTGATATCTAAGGTGACCATACGTCCTCGAAATTCGAGGACAGTCCCCAAATATAGGTCGTTTTTTCATTTTGTCCCCAAAAATACTTTGTCCCCAAATTTAAAGATTTGTACTTTTTCCCCTGAAAGTTTCTGTTTAGTTTGTTTCTTTCAGAAAAAACTAAAGAAAAATAAACCAACTAAAAGCGCCATCTACTCAGAGAAACAATGAAATTCGATCTCCGAAAACGTTTGTTGTGCTTGTGTGTGTATCGTGTACACCCTCCAAAAACAGTATTCGAGCAAGAGAGATATTTCCTACGTTGGTTTCGTATATTAAAAATTATTTATCATAGAATATGAATTAGGCTATGTACAAATATGACTTTCCATACTTCTGTCAAGTTGTGCGTTTTTCAAAAACTAAATTATTATTCGCAAATCTAAAATAGGAAATTTCTCTCTTGCTCGAATACTTTTTTTGCAGGGTGTACAGACATTCAATAAAGTATCCGACTATGAGACGAATTTCCCATTTCAGTTTTGTATGTTGATGATTAATCACTTTTCATGAAGAACCATGTTTTAAATATGAAAATGACGAACGAAAAATTTCTTGCACTCGAATACTTTTTTTAGAGGGTGTACAAAGTTTCATGAAAAATTATCACAAAATGATCCAATGTAAAAAGCAATGTCTTCTGAAAAATACAAATACTATTTTAAGAATTAAATTTTGAATAAATTTCAATATTTCAACATGATGTTCCTTACATACTTCTGGTTTAAATAAATATTTATAAATGAATGAAATACTTCTATTAATTTATTAAAAAAAGAATACACAATTGATATAAAGAGCTATTAGAGTTCATTTATAAGTATCAAAGTCAGTCAAGATTTATATCCCGAAAATATTTTCTAGTGTCCCCAAGTTTTCCTTGGATTCGGGGACAATCCTTGATTTGTCCCCAAAATACTGTTCAGAAATATGGTCGCCTTATGATATCTCCAATTTGAGTTGAGTCTTGGAGACTTATTTTTTGAAGCCAAACTTTGCGATAAATTGATAAAACGAGCCGACTTTGGCAACTTTTGACATATGCCGCAATCGGCAAATATGTCTAAGCTGTACCAATATCCCCTATGAAAATTGCAGGGTTGGCAAATTCTCGCCAAATATTCAAGATGTCGTCAAGTGGAGTTGAATTTTCGGAACTTATTTTTTGACGCCAATCTTGGCGACTTTTGACACTAAGATCATCGCCTTCGCTGGCAACCCTTTAAGAAATGGTTTTAAAACACGGTTTTCTCTGATTTTCGGGATGATAATATTATCAGAACGTGACCAAATCAATATGGGATCACCACTCCTGAGACCAGTGGCGGATCTAGGATTGGCAAAGGGGTGGTTCTAACCTACTGGATGTTCAATAATTTAGGCACAGTTATCCACAGGTCCTACGAGAGGGGGCGCCGCCCCCAGGCCCGTGAGAGTTAAATTGGGCCCGTGTTCAGCTAAAGTGCGTCTGTGAATTTTTCAGAATGTGTTACGAATTTCATTTATAGATCCGTAATTAAAATCTTTCTTTTTTTAAATAGACTAAATTTTGAATACATAATTCTAGAATGATTTAGATGGCAGAAATTTTAATTCGACCATTTAAATACTAGTATTTTTTTCAACTTTCGAACATGAGTTAAAAGTACCATTACATATCAAAAAATTTCCCTACAACTCTGTTTCCTTTTAGCATTTTATATGAAAATCATTGAAAAGAGTAGTTTTACAAAAAAATTCCCTCCGCCCCTCCTGTTTTTTCGAAACTTTTGTGCTTTACGAAAGAGGCCGGGTAGATTTTCGCCCCGCCTTATCAAATTTTCTCGGAGGCCCTGGTTATCCAAGCTTGGCGACATTTGGCACGATTTTTTTGCAAGTCGCCTGTATATTTTTTTGTTTTGCCTATAGCATTACGTTATCGAATTTCGAGAAAGATGTGCGCATTTCCGATAAAATAAAATACTCGAACCTGCTAGGACTCGAACCTGCTAGGTACGAAAAATAAAGTCTTAAAAATTAATTTAAATCATATCTCTCTTTTAGAATGATATCATTGTATTCCTTCTAATTATGCATCTCTTTACAAACTTGATGCATGTATATTTTGTGAGTGCCGTTCTTCTTGAAATAGCTTGTTCTGGGGCTGTGCATTTAAGATGTCTTCCTGATGATTTGCGCTTTCACTCTCACTAGACAAATTATCATTTTTCAGAATTTTTATAAAATAGTCACCTATATTACGACTCAATGACCGCTTTCTTGAGGCCATAATATTTACATTTAAATAAAATTCTACCCACGAACGGAGCTATATAGAGAACAAATGAATCGCACTAGCGCTTCACCCGAAAAGAACGACCAAGCGGCGAAAGTAATTTCCAATGCGTTAAGATTTTGAAGCCTTCTTAGGAAGGACTACAGTACTTCCAAAAAATTCTTCCACCATTCCTTAACATTCAAAGCGGGTGTACTTTTGTAAAAACAGGAAATGTCCAACAACTAGATAAGAAAAATTAGCCAAAGTAATCAGTGATGGCGCCAGACTTTCCCCGACGTGAGGGCCATCTTCCCCGACAGGGGTCCAAACGATAAACCCCCAAAATTTTACGTTTCAGTACTTGCACAGCCTCTCAAAAAAGTATTCGAGTAAAAGATAAATTTCCTACTTTGGTTTCGTATATTAAAAATTATTATGATGAGATGGTCATTAATTATCTGTTCTTGGTTAACAGGAAAGCCCAGTGATTTTCTCCAAAGTCGTAGTTAAAAAGGTCGTTACGAAGGCATTTGTCAGCAGATCGGGCAACCCTGCTTACCCTAGAAATGTGGATCTTGTTCGCTGGTTCCTTCGAATCCCGAGAAACATACTCCGAGCTGCAGATAATCAATATTCAGTATATCAATATCGTATAATTCCAAGCAGAATGAGAATGGAAGTGAACGGAACCTGAAAAACTTAAACACTGAAAATAGCTTGAACGGAAACACTGAAAATAGCTAATACAGTTTATGTACATCTTTAACCCGACACACAATAGTTAAGAATGTGAGATTTTCCAACTGCACTAATTCTACAAAAAGTACCAATGACACAATGTGTCCTGTTGCTATCAAAATAAAAGCTCCTTTTAGATCGTCTAAAGATAAGTGGCTGCTTCCGTTCGTTAATTGATCCCGAGGAGAATATATGTACTTCAAGAATTTAATGAACACGTCATCTTCTATGAGCTTTTTATGTATCCCAGAATCCACTAATGAAATAGTTCAATTTTTCTTTGCGGCAAAAGATTTTCTGCATCCCAATCGATCTCATGGTTAGAAAAATCTGATCTTTTGAAACGAAGAAATATGTGTTCAACGGCATTAAAATATCTTGATACCAATCACCCGAAATTTTCTTCGTGTAATAAGGACAAGAAACATGATGGCTACCATACGGAAAGAGCAATATGTACTCCACGGTTGCTTTCGGATTCAGCATCAAAGATTGCTGTAAGACCGTGCTGAGCATGAGCACGATTATTTTCTGAAGAGAATATCTCTTCTGAGGGGTATGTAATACACATGCACGAAAATGGTTAGGGTAGATGAAGTCAGCTATTTCTTGTCTACGCTGTGTGATTGATAATATGCCAAGTACCAAGTCAGCGTCTTTGCGTGGTGAAATTCCGACCAATCCAGTACAAGTATCGTCGGGTAAAGTCCTGCCAATTTCACCATCTGCAGAAGTGCGCTAGAAGTGTGTATGAAAATCGAAGTTTTTCAGTAAGAATCTTCACGAATTTCAAGTGAATTGAATCTGAGAAGTGATCTTTCGAAATTACTGTTTAGTTTATCTGAAAAAACTGTTTTGGAGATAGAAGAGCAATTCTTAAAAAGGTTGGAAAAGCCATTTTTTAAACACTCTTGGATTTAGATAGCGCTCACGGTAAATGATACCTGAGGGACACAAACATCAGAGAGTTTCAGAAATCTACCTCTTAATAAAAATTAAGTTTTATCCTTAAACGAAAATACATAAACACATGTAGAGATATGACATAGAAAACATAAATGGAAAAAAAGAATAATGTTTTTTATCGAGGTGAAGGTAATGAATCTGAAAATGAAAAGAAAATCCATGCATTTATATGGTGTAATGTCCCCTTCCCCTTTTTTAAACCATTGACTAAAAAAAAAAAAAAAAAAATGAAATGAAATGAAAAATAAAATATTAGATATCTTTAATGTAAAGAAACTTCAGAATAACAAAACCTGTTTTTAGTTATTGGAAGTTTTTGCATGTTAGAAAATAATAAAATGTTTAGTTCATGAAAGGAAGATCAATAATAGAAAGAGAATTATGTTTATCCTTGATTCTGGAAATATACTTCATGGGTGTTTTTGTGAAGTCAAAAGAAAAGTCTTCGAAACATTTAAATAATTAATAAATCTGGAGCAAATAACAGCTATAAATAATATCTTGTATGCTACTTTTCGGCTTTATCTAAATATATAAAATAGCTTTCTTTTTATTTGTCTGTGCACCTGTTCATCCATAGGCAGGCCGGGCAGGCCCGTGATGACAGGGGGCAAACGGGAGTTGTGCCACGAGAGACACACTGAAGGGCGCCAAGATCAAGGTCTGACTTGGGCAACATAAATTCTAGTTGCTGAACTGGCTACAGGTGCCTAGACATTGGGAGTATCTGGACTAAATTTGGCACACTTACTAAATAGGTCAAAAGAAAGCTATTCCTGGAAAAAATCTGATTTTTAGTGTTTCAGTTATTTTATATTTTGTGTAGTTTTCGGCCATATTTTACATGGTTCGCGGCTTGTGTAATCATGAACTGAATAATCTTTCCCCGAAAACTTTATTATTTTCCGTTCCCCAAAAGGTTAGCGAATACTTTTTTCAAATGAGCGATGTTAGAACATTATACCTAAATTCTTATATATATTTATTTTTTTTAAGCAAATTTTAAAAGCTTCACCAAGAAATCTGGATCTGGCACTTTGTTAAGATCGAATAGAAATTGATTATGAACGGATTGTTTTGAAAAGTTGATGATAATGTGTATTAGATATTTATACAATTATTAACTTTTGTTTTGATATAATTCATTATTAAAATGATTCACTATTAAAATTTCATTTGTAAAATTTTATTATACTTATTGTTTAATTTGTAGTTAAGTAGCCAGTTGGAAAATGATGAATGTAACAAAACTCTTTTAATTAAATGCACACGAAATATTTATGAACACCGTGCATTGTGCTTTAATCCACAGTATAGTAAACTCATAATCTAATGTTTTGCCATTAGATAATTAAACAATTAAAACGTTACGTTTATAAATAAAAATAATTCATAGAAAATGCTCAATTGAAATAATTAAATTATCCAGTAGAATGCTCAATTGAAATTATTAATGATTCAGCAGAAGAAAATGGTTACTTATTTTAATCTCGTGAAAAATAATCTGTTAATCTGGTGGAGCAATTCAGAATCTCACAAATTGTGAATTTACTTTGATTTGACATAAATTTCTCGAGATTGTTTATCAACTCATGTCAAAAAGATGTTGATAAACATGCTTAACTACTCTATGAAAGCAAATTTAATGCCAGAGGGCTATCTATACATTACAACTGGTCACAAATTTTGAATATGCAGTTGTGGCCCCAACTTACGACTTCACATTCGAATTAAGCATTTCAAAACTGTATAAATACAAACTTTTATGACACTGCGCGGCTGTCGATCTAACTTGTCTGGAGTTTTGGTAGTTTTTTTTCCAGCTGTAACGTGATTACGCGTTAGAGCCCCTTAGAAAGTCCTTCTGCCAAGGCAATCCCCATCCTTGGCAGATCGCAGCGTTGCCATAATCTCACAAACAAACAAACAAACCAGGGTTGGAAAAAAAACTGTTTAAAACGGGTTTTTTGGTTTAACCCTTTGAGGCGCGTCCCTTTCTCAATGCTGAAAAAAGGGCAGCCGTTGCCATCGCTCGACTTAACTACCAGCAAAATGGCGGACGATCGAAACGTTCATCGCGTGCCACAGATCTAGAGACCCTTTTTCGACGACAGCTGGCTGTGCCGGCGCAGCCAGCTGTCGTCAAAAAAGGGATCTCTCGATCTGTGGCACGCGATGAACGTTTCGATCGTCCGCCATCTTGCTGGTAGTTAAGTCGAGCGATGGCAACGTCTGCCCTTTTCCCAGCAATAGGCAACCTATCTAGCTGTTCTCGCATTCTTCCATTTTCAGCAGATGTCAGTGCTGTTAAAAAGAATCGTGACAATTTTTTTACGAGAAATGACGTGCGAAAAAGTAAAGGATTCTCGTGGTGCTATGTCACCCGCAACTATTTTTATGGAAATCAAATCTATTCTTCGTGACTGGCAACAGTTAAAACGTCAGAGCTTGGTGTCCTCACGGCGAGGACAGCGCGCGTTAAAGGGTTAAAAAACCCTTTTATAATTACATGTATACATATTTATAAATAAAATTATTTGTAAAATGTTCAAATAACAATTAGTATTCCTTCTGAAAATAATTAAAACAAAGTAAATAAACAGTTGCTGCTATACTTAGGTGGACATTGAAATCATTAAATTTTAATATTTATTTAGAGATACTATTTTTTAAATTTATATACTAACTGAACTGATATAATATAATAGTAATTGTTTACTACATTTTACATGGAATATTGCTTTTAGATTCATCAGTAATAATGGTGACAGGTTGTTCAAAATGATATTTATAAGTTTTAAAAATAAGTTGTTAAAACAAAAAACCTTTATTTTAAAAACAAATTAAAAATGCAGCCAATAATTTAAGTTTAATGAATAATTTTTAATAATGATAAAACATTAAGGTGTCTATTAGATTGATATAAAAACTTATTGTTGATACTTATAAGGATAATTTAAAAATATATCATAACTTATTCTATCTGTATTCATAATTTTAAATTATTCTTTAAAAAAAACAACTAATTGGTTTTTCTTTTGAAAAAACAACAACAACAACAACAACAAAAAAAAAACACCAACCATGTAGCCAACCAATAAAACCATGGTTTAAACCGTGTCGGTTTAAACCATGCCAGCCCTGAAACAAACTTTTATGAGTTTTCAATGAATAGTGAATGAGTTTCGAATTGAAAATGCTCTCCTTTATTGGCAGAAGAAATTTTCAAAATTTAAATCACAACTCCAAAAATATTAACTGCACCATTTTATTATGCATTTTATTTCACAAAATAATTTATAAAAGATAACGAAGAAAATTATATATTCCTTGTCATTATGAAATGTAGTAACGATTTAATCTGCTTCAATACAGGACGTGTCAGAGTTCATGGTCAAAACGTATAAAGTGGGCAGAACTTGCAAAAAAATATCTTCAATAAATAAATAAAAATGTTTTGTTGAATTCAAAATAATTTCAACCGAATAATTCTGTTGGTTTTTAACAAAGTTTTTGTTAAACTAACAAAATATTTCGTTGAATTGACAAATATTTTGATGATTCAACAAAAACATTTCTTTAAAATGGAGCCATCCAAAATTTAATTGAATCAATAAAACAGTTTTTTCAGTGTAGGCTACATAGGATTGCAGATTAGCTTCATATATCAATAGTAGTCACTCTTAAATATGCTAATCACAATATTGCAGATCTGAAACATATGCAGAAAATGTATATAACTTTATGATAAAATTAAAAAAACATTTTTGAATAACGATATCTTTTGTAGAATAATATAAAATTATTAGAAAAAACTGTTACAAAAGTGTCATACTTTATTCATATGTTAGCATAACTGCGTTTAGTCCTGCAGCAGTCGAACAATCGATTACTATAGCACTGATAGAATTTTCTCCGTAGGTTATCAAAACAAATGATTATTAAAAAACTTCATATCGTAAATTGTTCCATAGACACCTCAATAAAGCTTTGGCATGCCGCAAATGTTCTTTTTTGTAATATTATTTTGCACATTACAGTTAATAATAACTTTTTTTGAGTTTTGGAACAAAAGAGGTTTTTTAAGAACATTTATTTTATTTGTAAAATATACTTTAAAAGTAATTATTAATGGTACTTTATTTTAAAGAACTGTTACCCTCGGAAATGAGGTCTGTATAACTCAAACATGTATGGGTCCTCGAGAAAAGAATGATAATACATTACGAAGATGTACATACACTGGAGTTAAAGGCTTAGTTGAGCTTTCTTATAAGAACAATCCATCAGTCAGTCAGTCAATGAGGTCGATGTTCATAAAAAAGATAGCTAAAAAGGTTCCCTAATACATAACATAACCTATTCTAAGTTAAAATATGAAGGCAGGTTTTCGACGGTGCATTGAATTTGGTGCTATCAAAATGGACACTGCCCTTTTTTAAAGGCTTTAACCACAAGTTCAGACTTTCTATGCAGGGGCGTAGCCACGGGGGGGGGGGTTAGGGGGGTCATAACCCCCCCCCCCATGAGAAATTTTTTGCCATACAAAATGCATATTCTTCACTACATTATCACACACACGCATACATATATATGAGTTGTAGTAGTCGTAACCCCCCCCCCCCCTATGAAAAATTTCTGGCTACGCCCCTGTTTCTATGTATATATTCTTTCGCCAAAAGATCCACGTAATTCTAAGTAACATCAGTTCCAGACTGTATACATTAATTAAAGCATCACTGTCTGCCATCATAAGATCCGGATTCGATTTCCAGCTTGGGCTTGCTTGTTAAATTGTCCGTCCCTTTACAGGGGGTTACGATGGCTGCTCATTAGGTGTTCCATTATAAAATGCCCAATACTTCTGGCCTTAGTTGTGGCCAGTGCTTCTGATAGCGCCGGCCATTAAGGGAAAAAAAATCTAAATAACAAAGAATGAAAATAAATAGAACCAAAAACCATGTGATCATGTATCATTACTTAAAAAAAGCCTAAATGTAACTATTCTGTTGTTGTTTCTTATCCCATTTGGTCGCAGAAACATCTACACCAAGTTCACGAACCCGTGCGTTCTTAAAGCATGAAGAACTGAAGCAGGATTGAAGAACAGCTGACTCTTTTGGAAACCAGCTTATAGGTGTCTGCTCTCTCGATTTTCTGGAAAATTCCCCACCACAATTTTTAACGAGTTTTATAAAAGTTAGTGGTGGGAAATACCCCGAAAAAATTCGGAAGAGTTCGTAGCTGTGTTAGTTACAAGCTCGGGCCAGACAATTCTATAGCACTGATTGCAGCTATCGTTAACCTATGTTAAGCAGAAACTGTACCTTTTTCGTCATTTTCACAGAATCTAAAAACCGTCAGAGGTAGCCTAATATTTTTATTTATAAAACTATAAGAAATTAAATCTATGGTATAATAATATACGGGAAAATACCAAGAAAATCTATGAAAAAGTTTTGTAATTTACGAACATATTTCGAACAAATTAACTACGGATGGGATTTCACGATGTCTTTACAGACACTGTACACCGTACACATTCAAAACGATAAGCCTGTACCAGATATGAAACTTTCAGAAGAAATTATTAAAAATTCCACATTTTGATAAATATGGATTATAGAAAATGCAATGCAGTTCTGTCTATGACTTTTTCTAGAAATTTCCGTTATTCACTTTAAAAAAAAATATTTTATTTTATTAGATCTGAAAAGATACTCTGAATTTTTTTTAGTCCTGCAGAAAGTGTTGTATTTTAATTTGTGTCCCCCACCCCCTATACGAGTTACAATTATAAGAGAAAAACAAAATCTTGAACCCAGTCGGACATTAGGCAGTTTAACTTTCCACAGTTTTTATTTTCTTTTTTTAAGATTGTTATATTTAAACGTAGTTGTGCATAAACATGTCTGTTACATAATCATAGCTAACTGTTGCTACAAATGGATCCAAATCTAACTAAGAAATTCAGTTGTTTTAATGCCGAGAGTAGGGTGATAATTTCGAGTTATGATATGCGTTGCCGTAAAAAAATTCGAAGAACCAATCAGGGCCCGAAATAAGATTTTTAACCCTCTCGTCACCCTGAACCTCATATGAGACTCCTACTTCAAATAGCAATATTTAAAGAGAAAACAACTGAATTTAGTATTTTTTTCTTTCAGTGATATCAATATTATTAATTCATGTAGAAAGTATACGAGGCTCTTAACTAGATGCATAAATCGTGCCTAGATTGCAGTACTAGTCAATTTATATCATTTTTTACAGTTTTCGCTTCATTGTTTCAGGAGAAAAATTAAGAAAATATTTACGCTGCTTTTTTACCGTTTTTTTCTTATTCCTCAACCTTTACCTAATAGTGCATCCTTTTAAATTAATTTTAGCGTAACAAAATGCTTCGAAAATGCAGAAATTAATATTAGAAAAAACTAATATTAATCGACATTAGAAAAAAATATTTTTGCATGATTTATAATAGTATTTCAGATGCATTAAATGCTAGACAGATTTTTTTTTTCTCTGATTTTTCATAACTCGGTGACGAGAGGGTTAAGTTGGAAGCAAATAATGCAGTCAACTTCCATAAACTGGCAGCAAAAGCTATTGAGCTCACAATAAAACATTAATTTTTCATTAATAGCAGTCAATTGCAGTTTCAGTAGTTTTGCTTCACTTAAAAGAGAGAAAAGGATTAATAATGCAACGAGGGAGAAAAAAACCAACATACTTCACTTTCTAGTAAACATTCTGCAATTATATATGAAACCTTAATATACATCTGACATAGAAACATTCTACAGAAGAGTCTGGGTTTACGGGAGGGATGACTTCCAAAAATCGTTGTGTAAATGAAGATTTCGCGTTTACGACTTTACGAAACACATACATAAATATTTTAGACACCCCTCTAACTGGTTTTAACTATTCCCTTGTATATTAGCATTTCCTGCATAAATTAGTGAATAAATGAACGCTGGTGCTTCTTACTTTTGGTGATAATTTTCGTGCTCTGGGATAGGAGTAACACCCATTCGCTTTAGATAGATCGTGTTGTAGTACGAGTGCACCGTATTACATTAAAATTTTAAATACCCGCATCTAAACTTTCGACGGGGACTGTTGTTCATCACGGCTATTTGGGCTAAACTCCATGCCCATGGTACTTTTCGTGGGTTGAACTATTTCGAGCATCGGTACACAAGTTTTTTAGAATGAGCATAACTAATGCATTTTATTTATATTTATATATATTTCTATAAGTGACGCGAAAGTTTTCTGTGTATGCGATACTTTTTATCAGCTAATTCTGCAAAAAATACTATCAGTGATACAACGTGCCCTGCTGCTATCATAATGAAAGCTCCTGCAAGGTCAGCAAAAGATAAAGGTCTGATTTCGTCGGTGATTGGATCCGAAGGTGAATACAAGTACTTCAGAGATTTAACGAACAAGGCATCTTCTATCAGCTTTGTGTAAATCCCAGAACCCCTCACAGAGCTCACGAAATAGTTCAGCTTTTCTCGGCAGCAGAAGTCCTTCTGCATAGCAATACATCTCATGGTGGGAAAAAACTCGTCTTCCGAAATGAAGTAGCGCGTCCTCAACGGCAGCAAGATATCCTCTGCCCCGACAAAGACTGGATATTCAGTTACTTCGGTATTCTCCAACACCGCAGAAACATCTTTGGAACCTTTATTCTGCTGCAGATTTTCGCCGATTGCATTCAAGTTGGAGTCGACCGACTTCCGAAGAACGCGCGTCAAGTACGACCCAGGGAAAGTGTGGCAACCAGCCGTTCCATCCTCGACAGCGGCGGCCAGTTCTGGGATAGTCCGTATTCCCGCCTTGTTGGGCAACGTCAAGAAGGACAGGAGGACAGCCGTGTAACAGTAGCCAAGGAACATGATGGCTACCAAGGCGAAACCGAGCAAAATGTATTCGTCGTTAGTTTTAGGATTGAGCATCATCGACTGCTGTAAAACCGTGCTGAGCATGTACATTGCTATCTTCAGGACCGAATACTTCTTCTTCAGAAGTACATAATACAGATACACGGAAATTAACAAACACACCAACATGTAGCCCCATACTTCAGGGGAAAAAGGCATCAAGAACGTCGTCAGTTGAGAAGCGTACTTTGGGTTTCTTGTTGCAAAAGTAATGCGCGGGACGTAATACGGGTAGGTGAAATCAACAACCTCCTGCCTTTGCATTGTGATTGATAACATGCCAAATGCCAAGTCAGCTTCTTTGCGTAATAACATTCCAATCAATCCAGACCAAGTCCCGTTGGGTAATCGTCTGCCAATTTCACCGTCAGGAGGGGTTAGCAAAACGTATGAAAATCGAAGTTTTTCAGAAAGAACCTCCACGAATTTCAAAAGATTTGATTCAAACATATCTTCTTTTGCAATTGTAGTTTCGTTTATATGAGTAAACTGCTTTGTAGACAGAAGGGCAATTCTTAAAAAGGTTGGAAAAGCCATTTTGTTTTTCCTTTTCCTCTTAGAATCAGAGAACGTTCATCGAAGGCGATAGCTGAATGACGTATATCAAAAATATGCATAAGCATATTTTACCCGTTGAAGGAAATAAAATATCATTATATAACGAAAATACATTTAAATATGTTATATATGAAAGAAAAATTAAAAAAATGTAGTCATTTTCATTGCGCTGAAGTTATAGGAAACTCCAAGTACAAAGAAAATCTAAGCACAAGGTAAAAGGGAAAAAAGAACTTAAAAAACCTATTAGGTATGATTTTTAAAATTCTTTTTATGCTTTATGTATGTATCAGCTTTAGGACAAGAAAGCGTGTTTTTAGTCAATGAATGTTCCTGAATGATTAGATCATCAATTATTCAGTTTATGAAAGCAAAGTCAATAAAAAAAGAAGAATCATGCGGTATGATACACGTTTATGGTCAAGTCTGGAAACGTATTTCGTAGATGCTTTTGTAAATGCCCAAAGAATAGTGCCTGTCCTGAACTCGTACGGGCATACAAATAACAAATCTGGTATAACTGTGTATAAATATAAATAAAAATTATTTTATAGATTAACATTTCATTTTATAGCCTGTTCAAGTAGATTTTTTATTTGGCTTTTCTTTTTTTCTGTGGTAGTAACGAGAATTATGTATTGATTTTAAACAAATTATTTGTATAAAATGAATGAATAAATAAGTAAATAATTTTATTTACAGCTAGAAGTTAAAACCCGTTGTAGAGAGTTTACAACGGGTGCTAGGGGGAAAAAATGACAAAAATATGTCTAAACTCAATACATTTAATATTAGTTCACTTAAATTAAAAATCTTCATACCCAGTTTTTATTATACATTGGAATCGAATTTCATGCTCTTCTGGAAACGAGCAGAAACTTCCTCATTCGAACGATTTCGATTTGTGGGAATAGCCCCTCTTATACCAATGCTTCATGCAGAGGAAATCATTTTATTTGTGAAACAAAAAGAAAATTAAACTCTACTATCCCGAAAAACTATTTTAAACGAACTGGAATCGCAATTTTCTCTCCAAAGCCTGATAACCGTGACATCAATGTAACGTCACATTGTCAATTGCGACACCTAATCTTGTCACCCAAATGCTTAACTTTTTTTACTCTCGAAAGTAAAATGGTGCTGAACATAGCGAAATATCACTTAAAAATTAAGAAACGGGTGATTTTCCAGATTTTTAAAGTCGCGCAGATTGTTTTCTATATTTGTGTGCATAGTTGTGAAAAATTTCAAGCCGATTGAACAAACGGTGTGAATTTTATTACTGTTTTTGGGGGTTAACTTCTTAATCTATTCGGATTAATGACGACAAAATTTTTTATCTTGGATTGGTTAAACCTGAATCGTTATAGAGTCAATGAGTTAGGAATCAGCATAACTATATAGTAGGATTTTACAAAAATTCGTAGTTTTTCCAATTCTTCAAACTGTCATTCTCGCATGTTATATAATACTCACCTCTGATTCATAGAACACAATTGAGACGCATTTTGGTTACTTTTTTAAGGACACATGGAGCATCTCGACGAGTAAAATGTGGCATATTTTGTAGAAGATTTAACATCATGTATTTTATTTAAAAATATAGTTTAATTTTTTGTACACTGTATGCACACATTATAGTCCACATAGAAAAAAAGTAATACAATTCAACAATTAATTTTTAATAACAAGTTAGTAAGAACGAAAGTTTTTGAGCAGTATGGCAGTTTGATGCACTTTTCTAAAAAACTATCGAGTTTATCACCTTAAAATTTGGTATGGTATGAGAAAAGGTACTGTCTGATAGTGCTAAGAAGCGATTTTTATTTTGGCTAAAATGAAATAAAATTCAAAATATTTTACTAAAAAACTAAAAATCCTGAAAATTAAACGACCAAAAAAGTCATCATTTTCAAAAAAAAATTACCTGAGATCTCTAATGTTGGGTATTCTAAAAGAAAAAATTTAGCTAAACAATTTTGGGAAGTTTGAACTGTTTATCTCTTGAACTGTTTATCTATTGAAATTTTATCTCAAACATATTTTTAGAAAAATGTTAAAAAGCATCATAAAAACACATTTCGAGAAAAAGGCAAAAAACTGAAGCTTTATTGTAACCAAACCACGCTTATTTACATTTTAAAAGCCTTATTTTCAGTGTTTATATATTCTAAACCGACACCAATTATATATGTATGGAATCGTCTCAGTCTACTACATTTTGTAGGCCGATAACTGAAAATTCGAACCATTTTATGTTCCATATGTCCTTAAAGTATTGGTGCTTTTCTGTGCTTTACTATGTTTTTTTTTTTTTTTTTAACAATCAAAGCATACGAGTTATAAAAGAAGTTGTGGATTAATAATTCCGTTTCAGATTGCTGCTCAAGGAGGGTTCCAGATGATTCCTTTCGTAGAAACTTGCCAGAATGACACATGTTACTGCATTTAGCACTAAATACGACGCGTTTCATAAATAATAATTCCCCTTTCGATTTATGTAGTTAAGTCTTAGAAAAATATCATGAAAGAGAATTGCAGTTGAACCCAATACAGAATTAAAAAAGAATTTTAAGCTTTCAACTACCGTTCTAAAAAGTTAGGTATGATTTATTTCATATTATTATTATTGAAAAAAAAAAATTAAGGTAATCTTTTTTGTTGAAAATAACAGCGCGTTATATTAAAATAGAATTATTTATCGTTAGTTGTGAGATGCCCGTTGAAAACGAGGAAATAAAAAACACTTTTACTTTAACTCCTATAAATTGCTTATTAAAACGGCATGTTCTTTAACTTAAAATATTATAACAATCATATTTTTAAAATTCATAATCTAATGTTGATATTAACTAAAAAAGTTAAAACTTCATGGTTGTGTCTTAAAATAAATGAGTATTTACCATGTAAAGTAAACCTACAAGAGATATATATACCTGGGGAAGGTGTCGTAGGGGGAGGACTTTTAAAGAGATTCTAACGCGTATTCCCGTTACATCTGGGAAAAAAAAAAACACAACTCGAGATTAGGATCGACAGAGAAGTAGTACCCCAGAACTCTGGAAGAACACTTCAACCATCTACCATATTTAGTGTCTTATGCACTTAAACATTGTGCAGCCTGAAAATAAAATCAAAATCCTCATTTCAGATTTATTTCCGTAACTTTTCTTCTTTCTTTCATAATTTGTATATATCGACGTTCTTATATCTTCTTTTCTCCCCTTGAAACACTCAATTTAAATTTAAACCCTACATGGTTCAGCAGAAGAAAACAGTTTATTTATTTTAATCTCATGAGAAATGTCAAGCCGTGTAATCTCAAGGAGCTATCCCGAATTGGAACAAATTTTGATATGACTTAAAAGTTGGGTCAGACTTATCAATCTCGCCCAATTTTTAATGTAGGACGTCGTGTTTTCGGCTTACACAAAATAAATCCGAGTTAGTTCAGCTAGTTCACCTGGTCAGTTCACCTAGTTAGATTTCTAACGGAGTAATAGTATAGCTTACAAAGACATTGGGGGGGGATGTTCCTTTCTTTAGATAGAACTGTTATGGAGGAACGTAATCCCACGTTAGAAACTGAATAAAAACAGTCCACAGGAAGCAAAAAGAAAAAAGAAACTCTCCTAAAACAGTAATCTTTTCGATATTAAGCATGAATTACTAAATCATATTTTTGATTTCAAAAAATCACTAACACAAAAATATTAGTATCTGTGTAATTGGGTGGAGCAAAAAGAATCTTTATTTCAAAATCCACAGTGCCTGAAACATTAAAGGGTGTGAAACTGATAAGAACAAATTGTTTCCAAATTTCAGCTCAAAATAGTGTCATCTTCAGGTTCCACAACTCAAGCGAATGTATTTCTAGCTTATTTTTATTAAAATAATAATGTTTAATTAATTAATTGAATAATTAGTTCTGTTTTCATTATTAAATTGCTTCATTAATACGTTATTATCACATGGCAGTGCTGGAAATCGTAGATTTAGAAGCGAACGTCGACTTAGGATCACATTCGGAAATGGAACATACCTCAGAAAATGATGACGATTTCGTCAGTCAAGAAGCCAAATGTCGGAAAACGACTGACGATGAGATTCCCTAAATCTCCAGCAGAGGCACATTGCCCGACCTAGCCATTATTCTTGATAGAACAGGTGTATCGGAGTGATGAATATTCAATTAATGAATTAAACGTAATTATTTCAATAGAAATTCATAAAAGACTAAAAAAGACACGGGGAATATATTCGCTTGAGGTGTGGAACCAGCAAAATTTTGATCTGAAATTTGGAGACAATTTGTTCATATCAGTTTCGCACCATTTAATGACTCGGGCAATGTGAATTTAGAGAAAAGGCATTTTTCGCTGCACCCTACTCTGTAATTAAAAAAAAAAACTGAAAATGAAATTGGGTTCCTTACGATCAATTATTTTTAAAGTATTAGCTTAAATAGTTTAAATCTTACCACGAGGCTGAATCAAATAAATTTTAACATTGCTGTGTTCAGAATATTTGAACTAATTATTATTCTATATTTTCAATGTAGATCTTTCTCCCAAGGTCTCTCAATAAGGTTTCTTGAAAATTTGGCACAGTTCTAAATTCTGAACAGCAGTTGTGGTTGTACACCTATCGGAATAGGGAAACTTTTTTGGGGAGCAATTTGGAGTGATGTTTCAATGACATCTGACAGTCAGGTGACGACTGCACGCCCATATTGCGCATCCTATAGTCATCCTATTTTATTCAACCTAGAAAAAGGACTGCTACAGACCCCCGTGTACATGCGGTTGCTCGTGCACGTTAAATCCGTGGTTCCGGAAGTCCACTCGGCGGTCACCAACAGTTTCCGAGAGGATATAATATTCAGGAGCCCCCCCCCCCCCCCCACCTTCCAATAAGGATCCAAACTTTGGTGGGAAACACCGGGAAAGACATATGTAGCCCTAAACGGCGCATTTAGTGACGTGAGCTGTCCTTTCCTGGCAAACGAACCTAAAAAAATGGTATTGAAAACATTTTTAATTTTTTGTAGTATCCTCAATAACTTCGTAAAAATTCTGCAGGAAAACTCAAAGAAAGAATTTTCGGACAGAGTACCGGATCAGGTCGCTTATAGAGGATTGTGTGGTCTCTTCTAGAGGATGTTTTAACACTGAGTAAAAAATTGGTGCCTTAAAAAATTGGTCGTTACGGGCAGGCGCGTAGCCAGGAAAATTTTTCGGGGGGGGATATGCGCCTGGAAAATATTTCGGGGGGGGGATATGAACTTATATGTGTATAAATAGACAGAATTTCATCACTAATCCAAACATTTCGGGGGGGGGATATATCCCGATATCCCCCCCTGGCTACGCCCCTGGTTACGGGAAACGGTCGCTCTTAGAAGCTCACTCTTTTTCGTGCGTGTATTAGAGATGAGTTCGAGCTCATTTTTCAAAGCCGTAGACCGAAATTTCAGCTATTAGATAAATCAAATTTAATTACTTCAATAACAGAACATTATAAATTTTTCCGTTTATGCAAAAAGACAAATGTCATAACAAACTCTTATACACTTTCTCTAATTCTTTATTATTCAAGTTTATCATATAATAATTATTAATTTTTCCAATGAATCATATTTCAAAATCTTTTTTAAAGGAATATGTTCAACAAAGGAAAAATTTTTCACGATCCCGAGCACAGGTTGGTTCAGCCAGTCTCATCTATAACGGGTAGATACATACGAAGAATTATGTTATCTGCCTGATTCGCTTGAACGTGAAACTCGTCATTTATTGGTGAGCGACAGCTTTGCCGGTACAAAAAAAATGACCAATTTTACTTGAAAATATTTCTGGTGTGACACACTTGATGCGGAACACGCAAAAGTACTTTTTTTCTGGAACTGATGATAGAGCACTGAGCGGATTGTAACATCTATTCTGACAAAAAACTCTGTCCTCACTATTAAAAGATAACGTAAATATAAATTGGTCGTTACGAGAAACGGTCGCTTAATATTGGTGGTCGCTCATAGAAGTTTCACTCTTTTTCGTGCGTGTATTAGAGATGAGTTCGGGCTCATTTTTCAAAACCCTAGACCAAAATTTCAGCCATTACATAAAATAAATTGAATTACTTCAATAAAAGAACATTATAAATTTTTCCGTTTATGCAAAAAGACAAATGTCCTAGCAAACTCTTAATACGCTTTCTCTAATTCTTTATTATTCAAGTTTATCATATAATAATAATTAATATTTCCAACGAATCATATTTTAAAATCTTTTTTAAAGAAATATCTTCAACAAATCAGAAATTTTTCACGATCCCGAGTCCAGGTTGGGTTCAGCCAGTCCCATCGCTAACGGGTAGACACATACCAAGCAATACGTTAATTGCCTGATTCGCTTGAACTTGAAACTCCCCATTTACTGATAAGTGACAGTCTTGTGTGTACACAAATAATGACCAATTTTACTTGAAAATATTTCTACTGGTGTTACACACTTGATGCGGAACACGCAAAAGTACTTTTTTTCTCGAACTGATGATAGAGCACCTAGCGGATTGTAACATCTCTTCTGACAAAAAACTCTGTCCTCATTATGAAAATGTAACGTAAATGTAAATTGGTCGTTACGGGAAGCGGTCGCTTAATATTGGTGGTCGCTCATAGAAGTTTCACTCTTTTTCGTGTGTGTATTAGAGATGAGTTCGGGCTCATTTGTCAAAGCCCTAGACCGAAATTTCAGCCATTAGATAAATAAAATTTGATTACTTCATTAACATAACTTTATAAATTTTGTCGTTTATGCAAATTAAAGACAACTGTAATAGAAAACTCTAGATACAATTTCAAATTCTTTATTATTCAAGTTTATCATATAATAATAATTTATTTATTTCTACAATGAATCATATTTTAAAATCTGTTTTAAAGGAATATGTTCATTATGGGAGAAATTTTCACGATCACGGGCCCAGTTTGGGCTCAACCAGTCTCATCTCTAACGGGTACATGCATACCAAGCAAAATATTCATTGCCTCATTTGCTTGAACTTACAATAACAGATATTAAACTCATCAGATTTGCGTGTACACAAATAATACCAATTTTACTTGAAAACATTTCTGGTGCGATACACTCGATGCGGGTACTTTTTTCTCGAACTGATGCTAGAGCGCTGAGCGGATTGTAACGACTTTTCTGACCAAAAGCTCTGTCCTCATTATGAAAATGTAACTTCGACAGTGAAATAATTTGTCACTCAATAGAGCCGGGGGATAGAAAATCGAGGGGGGGGAGAGGAAAGAGCAATTAAAAATGCATAGCTATCAACTCACAAGTTATTTTTTTAAAAAGAAAATTCGTTTCTGTTTAGGTGTCACAGGAGGATTAAGAATTCAAAAAATCGATTTTTGAACTTTAATTTTATTTGAAACCTTAGTTACTTCTCAACATTGTGACCCCAGTTTCATGCAATCAGTCCAACTAAAACCAATCCAACTAAAGCTTTCATTAAAGAATTTTTTATGAAAGCTTTATATTAGAATGCAATAAGTTGACTTTAAACTGCGTTTTCTCAAAATGTATTTTTATGAACTATCCTTAAGATAACAAAATTTCTATGATTCGTATCTTCACAAAATTTTGTATAGTTATGACTGGCATCGGTATCTATAGAATCAATTAGCATTTAAGAAAAACAAATTAAATTAAGAATTTTAAACTGAGATTTAAAAAAATCGTATTTCCCCCGCCGTATATTTCTGTTAAAAAATTGAAAAGTTTTTCTCTCTCACTTTTCATATTAATTCATTTTATAGAAACTGATACCAGTTTTAAGTATACAAAATTTTCTTGAAGATAAGAATCATAGATATTTCCTTATCTTAAGGCTTGCTCATAAAAAATGCGTTTTGAGCAAATGTAGTTTAAAGTCACCTTATTGTGTTCAAACATAAAGCTTTCACAAAACGTTTTTATGCGTATCTCCGGTTCTAGTTGGTCATAGCAAACTCTTAATACGATTTCTCTAATTCTTTATTATTCAAGTTTATTATATAATAATAATTAATATTTCCAACGAATCATATTTTAAAATCTTTTTTAAAGGAATATGTTCAAAAAATCAGAAATTTTTCACGATCCCGAGCCCAGGTTGGGTTCAGCCAGTCCCATCGATAACGGGTAGACACATACCAAGCAATATGTTAATTGCTTGATTTGCTTTAACTTGAAAATTGCCATTTTTCTGATAAGGAACAGTCTTGCGTTTACACAAATAATGACCAATTTTACTTGAAAATATTTCTAGTGTGACACACTTGATGCGTATCATGCAAAAGTACTTTTTTTCTCGAACTGATGATAGAGCACTGAGCGGATTGTAACATCTCTTCTGACAAAATCTCTGTCTCATTATTAAAATGTAACGTAAATGTAAATTGGTCGTTACGGGAAACGGTCGCTCATAGAAGTTTCACTCTTTTTCGTGCGTGTATTAGAGATGAGTTCGGGCTCATTTTTCAAAGCCCTAGATCGAAATTTCAGATATTAGATAAATAAAATTTAATTACTTCAATAACAGAACATTATAAATTTTTCCGTTTATGCAAATTAAAGACAACTGTAATAGTAAACTTTCAATTCTTTATTATTAAAGTTTATCATATAACAATAATTAATTTATTTCTCCAAGGAATCATATTTTAAGATCTGTTTTAAAGGAATATGCTCATTAAAGGAGAAAGTTTTCAAGACCCCGAGCCCAGGTTTTTGTCAGCCAGTCTCATCCGTAACGGGTACATAGCTGTCAAGCAAAATGTTCATTGCCCGAGTTGCTTGTAATGGAAATTTCTCACTTTTTATGAACGGCGGTTTGGCGAGTACACAAATAATGACCAAATTTACTTGAAAACATTTCTGGTGCGACACATTCGATACGGGTAGTTTTTTCTCGAACTCATGCTCAAGCGCTGAGCGGATTGTAACTACTTTTCTGACTAAAAACTCTGTCCTCATTATGAAAATGTAACGTCGACAGTGAAATAATTTGTCACTCAATAGAGCCGGGGGAGCAGAAAAGGGAGGGGGGGGGAGAGAGAAAAGAGCAATTAAAAATGCATGGCTATCAACTCACAAGTTATGTTTTTAAACAAAATTTTGTTTCTGTTTAGGGGTCATAGGAGGATTAAGAATTCCAAAAATCGATTTTTGAACTTTAATTTTATTTGAAACCTTAGTTACTTCTGAGTATTGTGACCCCAGTTTCATGCAATCAGTCCAACTAAAACCAATCCAACTAAAGCTTTCATAAAAACTTTTTTATGAAATCTTTATATTTTGCGTTTTCTCGAAATGCATTTTTATTAACTATTCTTAAGATAACAAAATTTCTATGATTCGTATATTCACGAAATTTTGTATAGTTATAACTGGTATCAGTATCTATAGAATCAATTAGCATTTAAGAAAAAAATTAAATTAAGAATTTTAAAATTGTATTTTAAACTGAGATTTAAAAAAAATCGTATTCCCCCCCCCCCTTATATTTCTGTTAAAAAATTGAAAAGTTTTTCTCTCTCACTTTTAATATTAATTCATTTTATAGATACTGATGCCAGTTTTAATTATATAAAATTTTCTTGACGATGAGAATCATAGATATTTTCTTATCTTAAGGCTTGCTCATAAAAATGCGTTTTGAGCAAATGATGTTTAAAGTCACCTTATTGTGTTCAAACATAAAGCTTTCACAAAACGTTTTTATGCGTTTCCTAGGTTCTAGTTGGTTACATTGCATGAAATTGGGGTCAAAATGCTCAGAAGTAACTAAGGTTTGAAATAAAATTAAAATTGAATAATCGATTTTTTGAATTTGATTTTTTGAATATTTTTGCATATTTAAAAATATTGTGAAAATTAAATTTTTATTATTCGAGAAATATGCGAAAACCAAACAATATGTAGCTCGGCAGCATTCTATTTGATCTAATCTTCCGGTTTTGACTGTGAAGATTATGATATTTTTTAGTCTCGCAAAGGGCCAGCGGTAGCATATTTTCGAGGGGTTCCCCTACAGCGATGGCCGGACCCACTGATGTTTTTTGGGTCTCGCATAAGGCCAGCGGTAGCATATTTTCGACCCCCCCCCCTACAGCTATGGTTGTTGGAAATCTCACGCGTCGTAAC
Organism: Cheiracanthium punctorium; assembly: GCA_038373885.1. Taxonomy (NCBI): domain Eukaryota; kingdom Metazoa; phylum Arthropoda; class Arachnida; order Araneae; family Cheiracanthiidae; genus Cheiracanthium; species Cheiracanthium punctorium. The sequence goes on along the minus strand of JAWZYV010012185.1, from coordinate 81,408 downwards.
TTCTACCGTCGGAAGTCCCTCGTAACCATAAGAAAAACAACGGGTACTTTTTTCAATTGATCACCCTATATTTCCATCTCCATTTGTTTACGGTCCCTACATTAACCTTTGGACTCGAATTTCCCTATGAATGCTGTAAATACAGCCATCGAACTTTTCTGCTTGCAGTGTTTTGTACGGGAAAGATTTCCCAAATCATGGAATTGTGAGGACCTGGGGGCTAGATACAAATTTTGATTTTGCATTTTTTCGCTTCAAACCTTTAATATCTTCACTTTGCACTTAATTCTGACCATTTTTGCAATTGGAAGTCTGCGTCTCAAAATAGCAAATTCGCAAATAAAATAGTCAACTTATACTAGGGTATGCTGTATGTACAGTGAACTCGCGCTACTTCGCGATCTATCTTACGTGAATGGGATATTACGCGAGATTTTCATGGGTAGCGTGCTTTAGAACTAACACCGACTTCTCGCCCTTAACACGAGATTAAACAGAAGTGCAGGGTGTGAGGGGTAAGTGTCGTCTTCGTGATTTGCTGCTGAAGAAGAAAGCCAATCAGCGAACGGTATTTTATCACTCATTGCTTCACTGAAATCGGAAGCACCTGAACCATCCCAGCCTAACCTCGCTTTATTTATTAATTTATGTAGGAAACAGGGATCGATTTGCGGAGATGGATGTCCAGGCCAAAAGCAACTTTCATATCACATCGCACAAAGAAGAATGTTATAACAGCATAAAAATGATTATTTAATTAAGATGCGAAATAAAAGGCAATAGTCTGACAATAATTTTATGCAGGATAATAATACTTTAATTATATTATTTAATTTTCAATCGTTCATTTCATTCCATATTTTTCAAGTAACGTGTTCCACAATATTCTTGTAATAATGTTTACATCAGAACATTTATTTATAGTGGGATAGATCTTCACTTTGCTCTACTTAGGAAGCTATTTTCTTTTATATGTACGGATTGAAAATCCACTGTATGTTTTCCTTACGATATGCTTACGTCACTACATACACCACGCCTAAATGATAAGTTTGCAGTGAATAATTGCCTGGGAATATACTGTATAGCCAAAAAAAAAAGTGGATATAATGCTAGCGCTATGTAATAGAACAGAAGTACTTTTCATATAGTTAGTTTCTCTCTTATTTTGAATTAAGAGCAAAATTTGCAAATTTTTAAATTGGGGGCGCGGTGCCCTGGTAGGTAATGGAAATACGTAGTTAGGGAATGGTTCAGAACAGTTTCAGATGCGTTTGTTTATTTGTGTCTAAAGTAACTATATTTCAAAAAGTCGTATGTGTACCCCATTTGTCAAATGAATTACGGAATTCTCACTTACGCGAGGAAACTTGGAACGCATTCCTCGCTTACGTCAAGAATCTACTGTATGTAGTTTTTTTACGTATCACATTATTAAGCGGAAATTAGGAGCATTTTGAAATACCGAAAATGTGACAATTTTTACTAAAAAGTTTTGACTGTGCAGTGTGGATGAAGTAATACCAAAGTTAACATCTCTGTGAGAATGTTAAATATTCTGCAATACACCTTTGAGTACACTTTTCACTGCAACACACCTAACTAAAATACCCTTATCGCAAATTAGTTTTCAACTGTGAAGTTTAGAAAGAAACATACTTCGAGCTGATTTCCTCCTCCATGTGCAGTTGAACTCGATTATATTAGTGACCATTAAAGGCACAGCTTCCTCGGGTGGGGGCACGTGCCCCCCGGAAATAATCTGGTTTCTTCAATGACATAATAATCGTAGTTCATTAGTGCAACCTCTAATAAAGCATTTGAGTAAAAGTCAAAATTCCTACGCTAAACGTAAACTAACTACTACTACTATGTTTTGTATGCTGAACGTTATTTATCGTAAAATATGAAGTAGGTTATGCATAATTATAATTTTTCATATTTCTGTCGATCTATGCATTTTTCGAAACCTAATAATTATTCGCAAAGCTAAAATAGGAAATTTCGCTTATACACGAATACTTGTTTCATAGGTTGCACACAAATACAGCTGGAATAGGTTATAGTTACCTCTTTTATGAAAGAAACTCCCTTATAACGTGAAAATATTCTGCACCGTTCAATAAATTGCCTGTAGAACAAAAATACGTTTATAACATCATTTAGTTAATGTCATTAATAATCCGATCCCTTCAATGACGTATCAGTTACTTTTACTCAAATCTAATTTTATATAGTTAACATTACTTGAATTCAGTAGCATGAGCATAAATTTTTGAAAAATATGGACCATTCTTTTTATCTTTTTAATATTAAACTCAGGCTCAATATGTTGACACGCATATCGTTGAAAAGACGCGATGGCTAAAATTTTTTTTCTGTGGGTCTTTTGTGCTAAACATGAAACCAGAGGGCTCGAGTAGTTCCCATAACCCTCTCCTCTTTGTGAGTGAACTTCTTGTGGCATGAAAAGAACTTCAAAATTTCCCCAATTTTTAGGTGCTGAGAGGGTTAATGTTATTACGTGCCCATGCTGAACGCTTTGCTCATAACAATTTCAATAAGATAAGCTGTAAGTGCTATAACGTACCCTGCAGTTATGAAAACAAAGATTCCTTTCAAGTCCTCCAGTGTTAGTGACTTTGCTGTACTCTCCACATCGGGTAAATCATACAGCCTGTCGAGAGCTTTACGAAATCCTGATTCTTCCACAAATTGATAATACATTCCAGATGCCCACATGTAGCTGATGACTCGATTCAACTGTGATTTGCAACAGAAACTCTTCTGTACGGCTATTGATCGCATGGCTGGAATAAACTGATCATCCGATACGAAATAACGCGTCTTGAATGGCAACAGAACGTCTTCTCCAGCCACAAAAGCCGGACTAAGGGCACGTTCTTTGTTCTTCAAAAAGCCGTCGATGTCTTTGATTCCTTTGTCTTTCAGAATATTATCGCCGATGATTTTCGTATTGTGGTCGGTCGATGTTGATAGGACGTGTATCAGGTACGTCCCGGGCAAAACCTCGCAGTCGTATTTGCCACTTTCAACGGCTGCTGCCAGCTCTACAACGGTGCGCACGCCGTGATTCGGCGGGAAAGTCATGAAGGACAGCAGAACAGCCGTGTAGCTGTAGCCAAGAAACCTGACAGCCGAGACCCAGGATACGATCAGAACGTAAGCTTGAACGTTCTTCGGCCGTAATTCGATTGCTTGATTTAAAAGTGTACCGTACATGTACAACATTATCTTCCGAAGAGAATATATTCTTTGGCAAACGAAAAATAATACAAATATCATAATTACGAAGCAAGCGGCTAGAAAAATCCACACTTTGGGTGAAAATGGTTTTAGGAATTTCGTCATATCCGGTGAATATTCCGGCTTCCTAGTAGCAAAAGTAATGCGAGGTATGTAATACGGGTAAGTAAAGTCAACAACCTGCTGTCTTTGCTGAGTTATGGACAACAAGCCAAATGCTAGGTCAGCTTTATCATTAATCAACATACCTATTAGTCCGGTCCAAGTTCCGTTCTGTAGAAGTCTTCCTATTTCACCATCAGAGGGTGTTACTAGTTCGTAATCAAAACCGAGTTTTTCAGATAAAAGTCGTGCAAGCCTTAGGCGAGCTTCGTCATAGACCAATTTTTTAATAGACGTTGTTTCATTTAGTTGAATGGTTGTCTCTTTTGACAGTAGTGCTATCCTCAAAAATTTTGGGAAGCTCATTTTAAATTCAACCCAGAGATATGTAACTTATAAATATAATGTTTTTTAAAGAAAAAAAAATTTGCTTTGTGATTGATAACATGCCAAATGCCAAGTCAGATTCTTTGCGTAATAGCATTTCAATCAATCCAGACGAAGTCCCTTGGGTAATAGTCCGCCAATTTCACCGTCGGAGGCGTAAGCAAAACGTATGAAAATCAAAGTTTTTCAAAAAGAACCTCCACGAATTTCAAAAGATTTGAATCAAACATATTTTATTTCGCAATTATAGTTCCGTTTATATGAGTAAAGTGATTTGTAGATAGAAGGGCAATTCTTAAATAGGTTGGAAAAGTCATTTTGTTTTTCCTTTTCCTCATAGATTAAGAGAACGTTCATCGAAGGCGATAGCTGAATGGCGTATATGAGAAATATTCCTAAACATATTTTCCCTTGGAAAGAAATGAAACATCATTACGTAACGAAAATACATATAAATATGTTATATATGAAACAAAAATAAAAAAATGTAGCCACTTTCATTGCGCTGAAGTCAGGCCCGGATACACCCACCGGGAATTTTCCCGATGGGCCGGCCTTTTTAATATGTTTTGTATTTATAGATACACTTATGTATGATGTGTACGTGTGTTAGAAGAAAATGTAAATGGGCCGCCGTTGACATGAATTTCCCTGGCCAGTGGGATATGTTGTATCCGTTCTTGGCTGAAGTTAATGGAAACTGCGAGTACAAAGAAAATCTATATACAAATGCTGTGTAAAAGGGAAAGAAAAGAACTTATTTTTAAAAATCCTGTTAGGTGTGCTTTTTAAAAATTTTTTATGGTTTATGTACGTTTCAGCTTTAGGACAAGAAAGCGTGTTTTTAGTCAATGAATGTTTCTGCATGATTGGTTCATCAATTATTCAGTTTATGAGAGCACGATCAATAAAAAAAAGAAGAATCATGCGTTATGACACATGTTTATGGTCAAGTCTGGAAACGTATTTCGTAGATGCTTCTGAAGAGTCCAAAGAATAGTGCCTTTTTTGAACTCATACGTGCATACAAGTAACAAATCCATATAAATAAAACAAGCTGTAAAATGTCAGTTTGTTAGTTAGTTAGTTTGTCTGTGTCTCGCGTAGCCCCTAGACGGGTGATCCCAGACCTACCAAATTTTGTATGGAAATTCTCCAGGACGGATCCCGACTTAACTCGAAGCGATTTTTTCGAAATTCGATTTATTTTAGGAAATATCGATAAAAAACCTGTCGCAAGAGGCTGATGTTTGCTTTTGCAATTGTAACCCCGCAGTGGAAAAGTGAGAATTAAACATATCTAGTTTGCCATATTTGGCAAGTTTATTAAATGATTCAGACTCTTGAAATAAAAATAAAAGAATACAGTTTTTTTTAACTTATTTGTAAGGTTATTTTTTACTTAAAATATCGTGTGTATATCAAATCAGAACAGTAATGAAATGTTTCATACTCAAAAGAAAAATAGGATTTGAAAATTTTCCGAGACTAAAATGTGCAACTTTTTAATTTGGCGAAAAAAAAAAAATGGTTGATATGATATGCGATTTTGAGAAGATGTGATTCTAGCGCTTGGCGCAATTTATCTTTATTTTATCGTCTGCCACTTGGATTAGGAATACACCTGAATAAGTCTTTGAATTCAGTTCGAATTGTACATTTTTCAGCGCAGCTTTTCCTCATCTATTTCTAATGTATTACATCCAGAAAAGGGATCCTAGAAATATCAATTTTAATTTTGTTTAATCACACTCATGAAAAATGTTATACTTTCCAATTTAATGGAATAAGAAAAGATTATAGGGAAGACCCATGGATTATAATACGCTTTTAATATACAGCACTTTAGTGCGTATTTAAAATCTGAAAGTAATTCATATTTTCTTACTTTTTTGTTTTCATTTCCGATTTTCGATAAAGGCCAATATATCCAGAAGCTCTTCAGAATTAATATAGGACGGAAATTGTTTGTTCCTTTTTGTAGGTTTTTATCATTTAACCATCTTGTTTTTGTAACCAGGGGCGGCCCGACAATGTAAGCATCGCATCTGGCCGCTGGCTTCGAAGGGACGTCATTTCGAACTCAAAAACTAAGTAGAGCATGAGCGACACATATCCTAGGGCCGCCCCAGTGTGTAACCATTTTAATTTTAAATTCCATTCAGAATCTGAGAGATTTCAGTGCCAAGAAATCCGGTGAGGAACAGGATTCATCCCGAACAAGATTTATTAAGATGGCGATCCAACTGGTCGCCGTAGGTGGATAGTCTGGTATAAATGTGTATAAATATAAATAAAAATTGTTTTATAGATTAACATTTGATTTTATATCCTGTTAGGTAAATTTTTATTTCGCTTTTCTTTTTTCTGTAGAAGGAACGAGAATTATGTACTGATTTTAAACAAATTATTTGTAAAACATGAATGAATAAATAAGTAAATAATTTTATTTATAGTTAGAATATAAAACCCGTTGTAGAAGCAATTTACAACGGGCGCCAGGGAAAAAAAAATTGACAAAAATATGTCTAAACTCAATGCATTTAATCTTCGTTCACTTAAAATAAATAACTTCATACTTACTTTTATTATACACCGAAATCGAATTTCATGCTCTTCTGGAAACGTGCGAAACTTTTCTAATTCGAACGATTTCATTTTGTGGGAATAGCCCCTCTTATATCAATGCTTCATGCAGAGGAAATAATTTTATTTGTGAAAAAAAAGAAAATAAAACTCTGTTATCCCGAAAAACTATTTTAAATGAGCTGGAATCGAAATTTTCACTTCAAAATCTGATAACCGTTACTTTAATATGGCGTCACATTATAAATTTCGTCACCTAATTTAATCACCTAAATGCTTAACATTTTTTACTCTCGAAAGTAAAATGGAGCTGAAAATAGCGAAAAATCACTTAAAAATTAAGGAACGGGTGATTTTTCAGATTTTTAAAGTAGCGCAGATTGTTTTCTATATTTGTATGCATAGTTATGAAAAATTTCAAGTGGATTGTACAAACGGTGTGGATTTTATTACTTTTTCTGGGGTTAACTTCTTAATGTATTCGGATTTATGACGATAAAAATTTTATCTTGGATTGGTTAAACCGGAATCGTTATAGAGTCAATGAGTTAGGGATCAGCATAACTATACAGTAGGATTTTACAAAAATTTGTAGTCTTCCCAATTTTTCAAATTGTCATTCTCGCATGTTATACAATACTCACCTACTGATTCATAGAACACAATTTAAACGCATTTCAGTTACAACTTTAAGGAAACATGGAGAATCTCGACGAGTAAAAAGTGGCACTTTCTGTAGAAGATTTAACATGATGTATTTTATTTAAAAATATAGATAAATTTTTGTACGCTGTATAACAAACATTATAGTCCACATAGAAAAAAATACAATTCGCAAATTACTTTTTAATAACAAGTTAGTAAGAACGAAAGTTTTTGAGCAGTATGACAGTTTGGTTCACTTTTTTAAAAAACTATTGAGTTTATCACCTTAAAATTTGGTATGGTATGAGAAAACGTACTGTCTGATAGTAATAAGAAGCGACTTTTATTTTGGCTGAAATGAAATAAAATTCAAAATATTTTGCTAAAATCTAAAAATCCTAAAAATTAAAGAAACAAAAACTCATCATTTTCAAAAAAAGTTCACCGAGATCTCTAATGTTGGATATTTTTAAAGAAACAATTTAGCTAAACAATTTTGGAAAGTTTCAACTGTTTATCTCGGACAAATTTTTAGAAAAATGTTCCAAAGCATCATAAAAACACATTTTGAGAAAAAGGCAAAATACTGAAGCTTTATTGTAACCAAACCACGCTTATTTACATTTTAAAAGCCTTATTTTCAGTGTTTAAATATTATAAATCCATATAAATTGTATGGAATATGTATAGAATCGTCTCAGTCTATTACATTTTGTAGGCCGAGAATTGAAAACTCGAGAATTGAAGAAATTGAAAACTTAGCATGTAAAGTAAACCTACAAGAGAGATATCTACTTGGGGAAGGTGCCGTAGGTGGAGGAGGTTTTAAGGGATTCTAACACGTATTCCCATTACATCTGGAAAAAAACTCGAGATCGTTAGATCGACATCCAATCAGTACTCCAGAACTCTGTAGCTACACTTCAACCATCTACCGTATTTAGTGTTTTATCCACTTGGATATTGTGGGGCCTGAAAATAAAGTCGAAATACTCATTTCAGATTTATTTATTTAATTATTTTTCTTCTTTATTTCATAATTTGAATATATCGACGTTCTTATATCTTCTTTTCTCCCCTTGAAACACTCAATTTAAATTTAAACCCTTCATGGTTCAGCTGAAGAAAATAGTTTATTTATTTTAATCTCATGAGAAATGTCAAGCCGTGTAATCTCAAGCAGCTATTCCGAATTGGAACAAATTTTGATATGACTTAAAATTTGTGTCAGACTTTATCAATCTCACCCAATTTTTAATGCGTAACGTCGCGTTTTCGGCTTACATAAAAGGAATCCGAGGTAGTTCAGCTGGTTCACCAGGTCAGTTCACCTAGTTAGATTTCTAACGTAATAATAGTATAGCTTGCAAAGACATTAAAAAAAAATGTTTCTTTCTTTAGATAGAACTGTTATGGTGGACGCGAGAGGAAAAACTGGAGTCTCGCGTCTCGCAAAATAGCTTTTTTCTCGTCTTGCAAAAATCCCTATATCGTAATGTTAAAAATGTGTGTCTCGTCTCGCAAGAAAGCTGTAAATCTCAGTCTCGCAAAAAAGTCGTCTCGCGTCCATCCCTAGGTGGAATGTATTCCCACGTTAGAACCTGAATAGAAACACCCCCCACCTGAAAAAAACCCTCCTAAAACAATAACTAATATTATTTTCGATATTAACTATGAATTACTAAATCATATTTTTGTATTTCAAAATATCACGAATATAAAAATATTAGTATACATGTAATTAAAAGAATTGAAAATAAAATAGGGTTCCTTTGTATCAATTATTTTAAAGTATTATCTTAAATATAGTTTAAATCGTACCATGAGTCTGAATCAAATAAATTCTAACATTGCTGTGCTCAGATTATTTGAACAAATTATTATTATACATTTTCAATGTAGATCTCTCTCCCGTGGTCCCTTAATAAGGTTTCCTGCAAAGTTGGCATCATTCTAAATTCTGACCTGCAGTTGTGGTTGTACACCACTCGGAATAGGAACACTTTTTTGGCGAGCAATTTGGCGTGATGTTTCAATGACATCTGACAGTCAGGTGACGACTGCACGCCCATTCTGCGCATCCTATTGCATTTAACCTAGAAAAAGGACAGCTACAGACCACCGTGTATATGCGGTTGCACGTGCACGTTAAATCCGTGGTTCCGGAAGTCCACTCGGCGGCCGCACACAGTTTCCGAGAGGATATAATATTCAAGAGCTCCCCCCACCTTCCAATAAAGATCCAAACTTTAGCGGGCAACTCCGGAAAAGACATATGTAGCTCTAAACGGCACATTCGGTGACGTGGGCTGTCCTTTTCTGGCAACCGAACCTAAAAAAAATGGTATTTTAAACATCATTTTTAATTTTTTATAGTATCCTTAATAACTTCGTAAAAATTCTGCTGGAAAACTCAAAGAAAGAATTTTCGGACAGGGTACCGGTCGCTTATAGATAGGGATGGACGCGAGACGAAAAATAAGCGTCTCGCGTCTCGCAAAATAGCCTAAAAGCCTGTCTCGTCTCGCAAAAATCCCTATATCATAATGTTAAGAATGTGTGTCTCGTCTCGCAAAAAAGCTGTAAATCTCTGTCTCGTCTCGCAAAAAAGTCGTCTCGCATCCATCCCTACTTATAGAGATATATAGACTTAACAGGTCGCTTATAGAGGATTGCGTGGTCTCTTCCAGAGGATGTTTTAACACTCAGTAGATAGGGTAAAAATTTGGTGCCTTAAAAAATTGGTCGTTACGGGAAACGGTCGTTTAATGTTGGTGGTCGCTCATATGAGTTTCACTCTGTTTCGTACGTGCATTAGAGATGAGTTCGGGCCGACATTTTAGCTGTTAGTTAAATAAAAGTTAATTACTTCATTTACAGAACTTTATAAATTTTTCCGTTTATGCAAACTAAAGACAAATGTAATAGCAAACTCTTAATAAACTTCCTAATTCTTTATTATTCAAGTTTATCTTATAATAATAAATTATTTCTCCAACGAATCATATTTTAAAAACTGTTTCAAAGGAATATGTTCAATAAGGGAGACATTTTTCAAGATCCCGAGCCTAGATTGGACCCAGCCAGTCTCATTTCTAACAGGTACATACCAAGCAATGTGTTCATTGCCTGATGTGCTTGAATGTGAAATTAATGACATTTAAATTACGGAAGTCTTGCTTCTACACAAATAATGACCAAATTTACTTGAAAACATTTCTGGTGGGACACACTTGATGATAGAGTGCTGAGCGGATTATAACATCTCTTCTGACAAAAAACTCTGTCCTCATTATTAAAATGTAACGTTAATGTAAATTGGCCGTTACGGGAAACGGTCGCTTAATATTGGTGGTCGCTCATAGAAGTTTCACTCTTTTCCGTGCGTGTATTAGAGATGAATTCGGGCTTATATTTCAAAGCCATAGACCGAAATTTAAGCCCTAGACCGAAAATAAAATTTAAATACTTCAATAACAGAACATTAAAATTTTCCCGTTTATGCAAAAAGACAAATGTCATCACAAACTCTTAACCCTTTGAGGCGCAACCCTTTCCCAATGCTGAAAAAAGGGCAGCCGTTACCATACCTCGACTTAACTACCAGCAAGATGGCGGAAGATCGAAACGTTCATCGCGTGCCACAGATCTAGAGACTCTTTTTTGACGCAGCTGGTTGTTCAGCACAACCTGGCAAATGGGCAATCTATCCAGCTGTTCTCGCATTCTTCCATTTTTCGGCAGATGTCAATGCTGTTAAAAATAATCGTGACCATTTTTTTACGGGAAATGACGTGCTAAAAAGTAAAGGATTCTCGTGGAGCTATGTCACCCGCAACAATTTTTGTAGAAATCAAATCTATTCTTCGAGACTGGCAACAGTCAAAACGTCAGAGTTTGGTGTCCCCAGAGCGGGAACACTGCGCGTTGAAGGGTTAATACACTTTCTCTAATTCTTTATTATTCAAATTTATCATATAATAATAATTAATTTTTCCAACGAATCATATTTTAAAAACTTTTTTCGAGGAATATGTTCAATAAAGGAGAAAATTTTCACGATCCCGAGCCCAGATTGGACTCAGCCAGTCTCACCTCTAACAGGTACATACCAAGCAATATGTTCATTGTCTGATTTGCTTGAATTTTTCTTTATATCTCATCATTTTTATACAACGGCAGTTTTGCATGCACGCAAATAATGAGCAATTTTACTTGAAAATATTTCTGGTGTGACACACTTGATGCGGAACACGCAAAAGTACTTTTTTTCTCGAACTGCTGATAGAGCACTAAGCGTATTGTAACATCTCTTCTGACAAAAGATTCTGTCCTCATTATTAAAATGTAACGTAAATGTAAATTGGCCGTTACGGGAAACGGTCGCTTAATATTGGTGGTCGCTCATAGAAGTTTCACTCTTTTTCGTGCGTGTATTAGAGATGCGTTCGGGCTCATTTTTCAAAGCCCTAGACCGAAATTTCAGCTATTAGATAAACTTTTCACGATCACGAGCCCAGGTTGGGCTCAGCCAGTCTCATCTCTAACGGGTACATACCAAGCAATATGTTCATTGCCTGATTTGCTTGACTTAGGAAATTTTAATAAAATATGCAACAATTACGTGTGTACCCAAATAATAACTAATTTTACATAAAAATATTTCTGGTTCGACAAACTCGAAGCGGGACACGCAGAAGTACTTTTTTCTCGAATTGATGCTAGAGCGCTGAGGGGATTGTAACATCTTTTCTGACAAAAAACTCTGTCCTCATTATGAAAATTTAACGTCGAGAGTGAAATAATTTTCACGCAATAGTGCCGGGAGAGCAAAAAAGGGAGGGGGGGGGAGAGAAAAGAGCAATTAAAAATGCTAATAGCTAGAGCAATTAATAATAGCTATCGAGTGACAAGTTATCTCTCTATTCTAAAAAAAAGTAAAGGCCGCTGTCGCCATCGCTGTCAAAAGTTTGTCAGCGTATCTCCTCCTAAACCGTGGGGATTTGAGTTTCGACTAAGGTGCCCACAGATTCGAAAAATTCCGGGGAACCTGCTAAGCTGATTTAAATTTCGAAAATCGAATTATTTTAGAAGATATTAATAAAAAACTGAAAAAATAAACCGAATGGTTGCCAGATTTGGCATAAAATCATTCATTCCTTTGCAACAAAGCGTTTCCAAGTGTCTAGAATCGCGTGAAATTTACAAACATGAGTTAGAATTACGCCCATTTTACGCCAAAATAAAAACTATATGAAATAAGTAACTCAAAATGTGTTACACTAAGTTGACAATTTTCAAATAGTAAGTTCGCTTAGACAACAGGAGTTTAGAATGAGCGATTATTCGTTTTTCCAAAGCAGAATAACTAATATCTTGAAAACGGAAAATAATTAAAATGCAGATTATTTTAAAGCCGGTTCTCGTCCAGCTGGATTATTTGCTACCAGTAGAAATATTTGGTGGCGTTAACTATGCCATTATAGCAGTTACAGTACACTTTGGATATTTGCTAGCGCGACGAGATGGTATAATTCGTGGTGCTAAGTACGCCAATCTGCAAAAGGATTATGTAAATGAAAATATGGATAACGGTTTTCCGGTAACCTTACATGAACAGTAATTATAGGTTGTGAGCATCTGTAAACCGCCAAATAATGAAAAGTCGCCATTGGTGGCAAGCTATCCTATCTGTTCCGTAGCTTTTATTAACTTTACATGTACGCAAGTCGCCAAATAATGAAAAATCGCAATGGGTGGCAAATTCGAAGGGTGTCCAATAGGTTTTACATTATTAAAAATACAGCTGAAACAGATGTTCTGATTTTATTATGCTTTAGCTCCTAATTAATATAACTTTTGAATGGCAACATTAAATATCATTGTGTTTCTGAGGAGTGCAAATAATTTTTCCAGCGATTATAAGCGGAGTCCGCACTCTAGGTGTAGTATAGCTCAGGACCCGTACAACACGGATTCCTATAACAAAATATCTTCCGTGTTATGAGGGGGAGGGGGTCTATTGTAGTGTGAAGTTTAAATTTTTATGTACCAATGAGCATGCAAGAACCAAGCAATGCGTAGCTCAGTAACATTCTATCTGATCCAATCTTCGGGTTTTGTCTGTTGAAATTATGTCTTTTTTACGAATGAGCCTGATTAGGGGCCGAATGCCTCATACGAAAAGCGAGCGTAGCGTGTCTGGGGGCCTTGGCCCCTAGTGTTTTAAAACAAAATTTTGTTTCTGTTTAGGAAAGGAGTCATAGGAGGATTAAGAATTCAAAAAATCGATTTTTCAATTTTAATTTCATTTGAAACCTTAGTTACTTTTGAGCATTTTGACCCCAATTTCATTCAATCAATCCAACAAGAGTCGGAGATACACATAAAAACGTTTTCATGAAAGCTTTATATTAGAACGCAATAAGTTGATGCATTTTCTCAAAACGCATTGATTCGTTTTCTCAAAAGTCTCCTTACTATGTTCAAACATAAAGCTTTCACAAAACGTTTTTATCTTAAGGATAGTTCTAAGGATGAGGAAAGGAAGATAAGGATAAAGGATTGATAAGGATAAGGAAATTTTGTTATCTTAAGGATAGTTCATAAAAATGCGTTTTGAGAAAACGCATCAACTTATTACGCTCTAATATAAAGCTTTCATGAAAAAAATTTTATGTGTATCTCCGCTTCTAGTTGATTTTATTGCATGAAATTGGGCTCAAAATGCTCAGAAGTAGCTAAGATTTCAAATGAAATTAAAATTGAAAAATCGATTTTTTTTAATTCTTAAGCCTCCTAAGACCCCTGGAATGTCCTCATCTGTTAAATGGTGTGTTGGAACACTTATTCGACCAAAAAATGCACCATAATAGAGGTGACGCCCGATTTTATAAACTTATTTTTTTTTAAGAACATTTGTGGTTTTACAAACTAGTGAGTAGTCCTGCACTCCTGAATACGGGTTCCTAAAAACGAGCGTCGACTTTATACAGTAATTCGGATCGGTGAGTGTATGGTTCCGTCTAGTTGTTACAAAGGCGACTCGATTTTGCGAACCATTTGAGTGGTCTGTAAGGTTCCCTAAAAACGAGCGTTGATTCTAGTAGATTCTGTCCAGTAATTCCAAGTAAAGGCCACCACTGAGCATGAGTTAAAGATCTATTATTTTAAAGAGAAGCAACTAATCGCCCGAGATACATCTCCTATATGTATAAAGCCTAACAACTGAAACTTTGACGTTCGCACTAGGCCTTCAAATAATGACGTCATCCCAGTTTAATTTATTTCAAGTAAAACTATTTAAATTTTCTGGTGAATACTACAAATATTATAAAATATCTTAAAGATTAAAATTAAAATACCTTAATTATACGAAACAATTATGATCTATTTCCTTATCACATTACATAATTAGTTGCAGTTGAAAACTTTCCCTTCGTCGTAAAATTAATTTTCTGTCTCAAATTATTAAAATGCTGTTATGATGTTAATCTTCTATTATGCATCATATGCTGTAAAGCCACCAGAAATTTTCTATAGTTTCGCTTAACGAAAATAAAGCTGTGTTACGGTGAATTTAAAAGGCTTACTGATGGCGCATAAACTTAGTGATGTGCAGTTGTTAGGCTTTCTATATGCAGGAGGTAGTGGATACATTCCCGAAACTTTAGCATTATGGCAAGTGAGCAATCATGGCAATAATTATTTGACAGTATAATAAGAAATTTTTGTGGTGACTCGAGTAATACTCAAAAGAAACCTCCCAACTCGAACATTCTTATAATTTGTATAGTTTTCTGGGGAACGAAACAGACAAATTACATTTACATCCACCTTCATAAGATTGACACCTCCTTAAATTGGACGCTTTTAGTGGGAACCGTAAGCATGGAACTGTATCATATTTGGTTAACATGGACCACTGATTTACAGTTGTATAAGAAATGAATTCTTATTTTTTTCGCCATGGGTGAAAAATACGAATACTTTTGCATATTTAAAAATATTGTGAAAATTAAATTTGTATTATTCGAGAAATATGCAAGAACCAAACAATATGTACCTCTGCAGCATTCTGTTTAGTCTAATCTTTGGGTTTTGACTGTGAAGATTATGATGTTTTAGTCTCGCAAAGGGCCAGCGGTAGCATATTTTCGAGGGGTTCTCCTACAGCGATGGCCGGACCCACTGATGTTTTTTGGGTCTCGCAAAAGGCCAGCGGTAGCATATTTTCGAGTGCCCCCCCCTACAGCTATGGTCGTTGGAAATCCCACGCGTGGTAACTCCTACCGTGGAAAGTCCCTCGTAAGCATAAGAAATCCACCGGGTATTTTTTTCCATTGATCACCCTATATTTCCATCTCCATTTGTGTACGGTCGGAATGTGAGGACCTGGGGGCTAGATACAAATTTTGTTTGTGAATTTTTTCGCTTCAAACCTTTAGTATCTTCACTTTGCACTTTAATTTTGACTATTTTTGCAATTGGAATTCTGCGTCTCAGACTAACAATTACGCAGTAAAATTGTCAACTTATACCAGAGTATGCTGTATGTACAGCTGCGGAAAAAAAAGTCCCACTTGTACTTTTTTCGGCCGTCGTTCGTCGTACAGCAAAGTTACAGATACCAATCGTTTACGATTGACGTGCACTTTAATTTGCTATGCATAAAAATTGCATAAGGGACCATATACATATTAAAATTCGCACCAACTTTTTTTTTCTCAATAGCAACCCCTAGATTTCACTTCATATTTCAAAAATTTAGCTCATTTTAACCCCGGACACCAATTTTCAATACATTTGGACAGAAAATGAGTGAGTTATGAGCACCCAAAATCCCCCTCCCCCTATGTTAAAATATTTTTTCATACTTCAATTCATATCTCATATAATATTGGTAGTAAGAAGCTGATTTTTATTAGTACTATTAGAACTAAACGACCCAAACATAATTTAATATTATTATGATTTTTAATAAATTATTAATATGAATTATGAATTATTAAATTAATATTCAAAAATTTATGAATAGCGACCTAGCCAAATTTCGATGGAAATAGATGCAGAAATTAATATTACACGGCTGTGCAAAATTTCAAAAACGTTCAGTAGTTCAATTTATATTAAATAAAATGTGTTATTTTCATGAAGGGACCATATATAAACTTATTAAGTGAAAATTTTTTTAGAATTGCATACAATAAACGTAAATTAGATTTATTTTGTGCAAAAACACAGTAAAATATACCAGTATTAAAAATATAAAATTTTGAAGCAAATAAATTAGAGGTTTTTACAGTTTCATGGTGATTTTATAAAGCGTCTATTGTTGCGTCCGCTACCATATTCCCCCAAATAAAATATTTTCCAGCTATAGAATTAGATACAGTAGATGTATGTCTTCTAATACAACGTCCTATTTCTGAAAAACTAACATCCTCAACTTTCCAGGCGTGAATGTGACCTTTTTTAATTTCGGAAACATTAGGTCTTTGGGCTGCTTCCCCATACTTTATCAAACATTCAAAATCACGTTTTTCTGTCTAAATTTTCATCTAACTATAAATTAAAATACCGCCAAAAGTCTTAAGAATATTGCACATTGCAGACGATAGTATTAAATGAAGAAAGGGAAATAACAAACAGAGTGATAATATTGGATCGGCAAAAAACTAATTGCGTTTTTTACATGAAATTCAAACAAATAAATTTTCTATCAGGAAATCATTCTTCAAGTTCGACCATAGCTGAGTAATATTCAAGCTTGTAGTCAGAAGAGCAGAGAGCAGCCTCTAACTCCTGCCAACATTTCACCTGTCTAAGAGAACCGTCAACGGAAATACTCAATAAAAATTTCAAAATTACAAAGATTTTCAAAATCGTGAGCAGTCATTTTGCATTTTTTCCTTAAATCATGTGTGCGAACCAAGGAAGTTATGAACTCACGGGTCATTTGGACCACAGACTAAATATTCTATTTCTAACCTTGATATTCTCAGTACAAGAAACTTTAAGAGAGATGCAAACAATATTTTCCGTGAAAATAATATTAATTTCTTTTAACTCTCGCGAGCGAAAATAATGAAAGGCGAAAAGTTCGGAACCTACAAATAGTTTTTCAATTTGCAGAAAGTCCCTTAAAAACGCGCAAAAATTAATTCGCAATATCTCCGGAAATTATGGTAGAAAATTGGTGAAAATTCATATTTAGGGTAATCTGAAGGTTTTCTTTCGTTTAATAAAGTCAAAATATGGGGTTGTCATAGAGAAAAACGAAGTTGATGCAGAATTAAATATGAAGACGGCCCCTTATACAAATTAAATTAATAGTAAATTAAAGTACGCAATATTTGCAAACGAATGGTATATATAACTCTACTGTACGACGAACGACGGCGAAATAAAGAGCAAGTGGGACTTTTTTTTTCCGCAGCTGTACAGTGGACCCGCGATACAACGTGATGTATGTTACGCAAATGGAATATTACGCGAGGGTTTCAAGGGTAGCGTGCTTTAGAACTAACATCGTCTTCCCGCTCTTAACACGAGATTTTCTGCCAACAGTAACGCAAACAGAAGTGCAGGGTGTGAGGGATAAGTGTCGTCTTCGTGGTTTGCTACTGAAAAAGAAAGTCAAACAGCGAACGGTATATTATCACTCGTAGCCTCACAGAAGGCGGAAGCACTCGAACCGTCCCAGCCTAACCTCGCTTTATTTATTGATTTATGTAGGAAACAGGGATCGATTTGCGGAGAAGGAGGTCCAGGCAAAAAGCAGCTTTCATATCACATCACACAAAGAAGAATGTCACAACAGCATGAAAATGATTATTTAAGCAAGATGCAAAATGAAATGCAATAGTTCGACAATAATTTTATGCAGGATAACAATATTTTAATTATATTATTTAATTTTCAATCGTTCATTTCATTCCATATTTTATAAGTAACATGTTCCACAATATTCTTGTAATAATGTTTACATCATAGTATTTATTTATAGTGGGATAGATCTTCACTTTGCTCTACTTAGAAAACTATTTTCTTTGATATGTACCGATTGATATTCAACTCTATGATTTCCTTACGATCAACTTACGTCACTACATACACCACGCCCAAATGATAAGTTTTGCAGTGAATAATTGCCTTGGACTATACTGTGTAGCCAAAAAAAGTGGATATAATGCTAGCGCTATGTAATAGTAACAGAAGTATTTTTCAAATAGTTAGTTTCCCTGTCTCTTATTTTAAATCAAAATTTGCAAATTTTTAAACTTAAAGGATAATTTCTTGGCTCTTATTGTTGGGGGCGCGGTGCTTGCCCCGAATGTCTTGCTGGAAATCAGTCCCTGGTAGGAAATGGAAATCAAAAAGAGTTTGAGAGGCGTTTATTTATAAGTATCTAAAGTAACTGTATTTCAAAAAGTCGTATGTAAATCCCATTTGCCAAATGAATTGCGGATTTCTCACTTACGCCAGGAAACTTGGAACGCATCCCTCGCCTAAGTCAAGAATCTTCTGTATGTAGATTTTTTTACCTATCATATTATTAAGCAGAACTTAGGAACATTTTGAAAAACCGAAAATGTCACAATTTTTACTAAAAAGGTTTGATGGTTTGACTGTGCAGTGTGGATGAAATAATACCAAAGTTAACATCCCTGTGAGTATATTAAATACTCTGCAATACACCTTTAA
The DNA here is from genome assembly GCA_038373885.1 of Cheiracanthium punctorium. Taxonomy (NCBI): domain Eukaryota; kingdom Metazoa; phylum Arthropoda; class Arachnida; order Araneae; family Cheiracanthiidae; genus Cheiracanthium; species Cheiracanthium punctorium. The sequence goes on along the minus strand of JAWZYV010012185.1, from coordinate 62,715 downwards.
GCACACTTTTCACTGCAACACACCTAACTAAGGCCGAGATTCAGTGAAACACAATTCGAACGTTTTCCTCGTCGAACCGGGGAAACCTCGAAATATATCAGTGTTTCTTATTCAACTGAAACAAACCAATCGTGTTTTGATCACGTGACAGTGCGATAGGTTTGCTCATTGGAAGCATTCTGCCAAAACATTCGAACTGTGGACTGAAAAACATTCGATTCGAACTCGATCGCGCGGGCTTCATTTGAATCTCGCCCTAAAATATATTTATCGCAAATTAATTCTCAACTGTGAAGTTTAGAAAGAAACATATTTCGAACTGATTTCCTCCTCCATCTGCAGTTGAACTCGATTATATTAGTGACCATTAAAGGCGCAGCTCCGGGGGTGGGGGGCACGTGCCCCCCGGAATCAATCTGGTTTCTTCAATGACATAATAATCGTAGTTCATTGTTGCAACCTCTAAAAGAATATTCGAGTATAAGTCAAAATTCCTATGCTGAAGTAAACTAACTACTACTACGCTGTTCCGTAAACTGAACGTTATTTATCATAAAATATGAAGTAGGTTATGCATAATTATAATTTTTCATATTTCTGTCGATCTATGCATTTTTCAAAACCTCATAAATTATTCGCAAAGTTAAAATAGGCAATTTTGCTTATACTCGAATACTTGTTTGATAGGTTGTATACAAACGCGGGTTCAATCGGTTATAGTTACCTCTTTTATGAAAGAAACTCTCTCATAACATGAAAATATTGCACTGTTCAATCAATCACCTGTAGAACAAAACTACGTTTATAAAATCATTTGGTTAAAACGTCATGAATAATCCGATCCCTTCAATGTCGTATGTTACTTTTATTCAAATCTATTTTTATACAGTTAAAATTATCTAAATTCAGTAGCATGAGCATAAATTTTCCAAAGGTATGGGCCATTCGTCTTATCTTTTTAATTTTTAAACTCAGGCTCAATATGTTGACACGCACATCGTTGAAAAGACGCGATGGCTAAAATTGTATTAATATGGGTTTTAGGTGCTAAACGTGAGACCAAAGGGCTCGAGTAGTTCACACAATCCTCTCCTCTTTGTGCCTGAAGTTCTTGTGGCATGAAAAGAGCTTCAATATTTCCCCAATTTTAAGGTGCTGAGAGGATTAATGTTATTACGTATCCATGCTGAAGCTTTGCCCATAACAATTTCTATAAGATAAGCTGTAAGTGCCATAACGTACCCTGCAGTTATGAAAACAAAGATTCCTTTCAAGTCCTCCAGTGTTAGTGACTTTGCTGTACTGCCCACATCCGGTAAATCATGCAGACTGTCGAGAGCTTTTCGAAATCCTGATTCTTCTACAAATTGATAATACATTCCAGATGCCCATATGTAGCTGATGACTCGATTCAACTGCGATTTGCAACAGAAACTCCTCTGTATGGCTATTGATCGCATGGCTGGAATAAACTGATCATCCGATACGAAATAACGCGTCTTGAATGGCAACAGAACGTCTTCTCCGGCCACGAAAGCCGGAAGGGCGCGTTCTTTGTTCTTCAAAAAGCCCTCGATGTCTTTGATTCCTTTGTCTTTCAGAATATTGTCGCCGATGATTTTCGTATTGTGGTCGGTCGATGTTGATAGGACGTGTATCAGGTACGTCCCGGGCAACACCTCGCAGTCGTATTGGCCGCTTTCGACGGCTGCTGCCAACTCTGCAATGGTGCGCACGCCGTGCTTCGGCGGGAAAGTCATGAAGGACAGTAGAACAGCCGTGTAGCTGTAGGTAAGAAACATGACAGCCGTGATCCAGAATACGATCAGAACGTAAGCTTGAACTTTCTTCGGCCGTAATTCGATTGATTGATTTAACAGTGTACTGTACATGTACAACATTATCTTGCGAAGAGAATATTTTCTTTGGAAAACGAAAAACAATACAAATATCATAATTACAAAGCAAACGGCTAGGAAAATCCACACTTCAGGTGAAAATGGCTTCAGGAATGTCGTCATATCCGGTGAATATTCCGGCTTCCTAGTAGCAAAAGTAATGCGAGGTACGTAATACGGGTAAGTAAAGTCAACAACCTGCTGTCTTTGGTGAGTTATGGACAACAGGCCAAATGCTAGGTCAGCTTTATCATTAATCAACATACCTATTAGTCCGGTCCAAGTTCCGTTCTGTAGAAGTCTTCCTATTTCACCATCAGAGGGTGTTACTAGTTCGTAATCAAAACCGAGTTTTTCAGATAAAAGTCGTGCAAGCCTTAGGCGAGCTTCGTCAAAGACCAGTTTTTTAATCGACGTCGTTTCGTTTAGTTGAATGGTTGTCTCTTTTGACAGTAGTGCTATCCTCAAAAATTTGGGGATGCTCATTTTAAATTCAATCCAGGGATATGTTACTAATAAATATAATGTTTCTTAAAGAAAAAAAGAACTGTAAACAATGACCCGAAGATAGATTAACAATTCATGATTACTTCATCCAGAATGCTGCAGCGACACTTAAGTCGCATGTTGTATACACGTTGTGAGAGTAAAATGTGTCATTCGACTTTGTTTGACGTTGCACACCGCTAAATTTGTGTGCTTGAAGACAAAGATGCGGTTATCAGTTGACCTCTAAAGAAAGGACACCCCAACATAGTTTTACTAGCAAAAGGGTTAGACATCACAGCTTTGAATAACGAAGAGACTAGAACTCTTGCCCCATGGACACTCAAGCGAATGCACGATTTGTCAACTAGACTAATGGCTCCTGCTAAATGGGACAGTCCGTAAGAAAACATCTAAAGTATTTCGCAAATGGAAAAAACAACAGGCTTGATACTGCTTTTAAGCACGTGCATATGTGCAATAACCTTGTTTAATCGCGTTAAAGATCCATCTATGGAGCAATCAGCAGCGTGTGTAAATATCAAAAGTATTTTCATGGACATAAAAAATTGAAAATATTTATAAGATGAGCATAATAACGCACGAATGAGATATGTACTGATATTTGCAGACACACACATCCCAGGAGACGTATGCTGCGTAAGACTTAATATTGACAAAGCAATAAAGAATTTCGTTTGAAGATAAATATCATGACTGCAAAAATAATTCTTACATGATCAAAATCACGTTCAATATCTATTTATGCAGATTCGATGAATATAAGACTGAAAATTACTATGAAAAATGATGTAAGAGGCCTTTTCCCTCCCATTAAATTTAAAAATGTATTTCAGAGATTATTTTCGAATTTCGTTTTGTTTGACTTTGAAATAAACACATTAAACCTATTTGAAAATATAAGAGGTTTATGAAAGTATGGTTTTTTTTTAATGATTATTATAGATTTGCTCGATGAATTTCTATTTACAAATAGACAGATATACAGAGATGTTATCATCTTAGGAAATTTCTAAGGAAACAGACAATTAAAAACTTTTACATGCATGTCTCACAATTAAATATTACACTTAAAATATTTATCTACTATAAAGCAAGAAACCTTTTTGTTTATGTCATAAACAAATTTACTTATGATCGATCTGTATGGAATTTTATGCGAATGAGTAAAAAGATCTATTTGTCTATTTTTTATTTTTTATTATAAAGCTGGGAAAAGACGTTTATCTATCACTGAAGACATCAGATTTGCAAGGTGTTTACAAAGTATCAGAAGATTTGCAAAGTATCGTTTAAGAGAAAAAGTCATCAAGGAGGACTGTGCAGATATGCTAAATCAATGCTCACAGAGTGCTGACTATCATAAGACTTAGAATTGGGCACTTCCGGGGCATGAAAATTCATGAAGAGGGTGCAAGATCTTATCGTGTCTGTAATAAATGTGAAGTCTCTCTCAGCCCAGATCACATTTCCGACTTCCCAGCGATTATAAGATCTCTGGTTCATCTTGGAGAGTTTCCTTTCAGTGGACAGTTCAACTCGGATAATATAATTGAAATTTCAAATATGTTATTTCTGCTCATATGTTATTTGTAGCTGCTTCGTTTCTTGCGGATGCGATGCCAACCATTCAACCATCCAGACATCAGAAAAAACTTAGAGATGCAATGGTTATAATCTAATAATAAGATTTAAAATTAATTTTAACATTATTTTCTATTGTTATTTCTTAAGATCATCTTTTCCGATTTCCAATAAACATTTCAAGACAGAAAACTATTACAGAGAGACAGCATCCTACTATGAGGAAAACGAAAACCCCTATCAGGTTACTAATTGACAAAGGTTTATTCCTACCATCTTCACTTATATAGGATGTCGCTTGATACAACTTATACGTATCTTTAAATCTCTCATTTTCTAAAAATTTTACGTAAAGTCCCGATGCCCAAATTTTATTGATGAAGTAATCCAACTTGCGCTTGCAACAAAATCCCTTTTTTAGGCCAATTGAATAAAAGTCGAGAAATAAACCGTCGTTTGATAGGTAGTACACCCCTTTCAGTTTTAGCAAGAGAACTTCTGGTCCAACAAAAACATTTGTCTTGGAGCTTCTGGTTTCCTTTAGAAGGCCCACGAAATCATAAGTACCCTTGTTCTCTTTCAAGCTATTGCCGAGTACCTTGAAATGCCCACCCAAATCTATCAAAGCATCGGCGTGGAATGTACCAGGTGCAGTCGTACACTGATATTTTCCTTGGAGAATCGCATTTGACAGTTCTTGGAATGTTCTGACACCACTTAGGGTTGGAAACGTCAAAACGGACAGCAGCAGAGCAGTGAAAGACCAGCGCAAGAGCGCTTCGCCAAGAAGCCAGCACGATTTTAGGGCATATTCAACACAGCTTTCTTGGTGGATGTTAAACAAACGCCTGGATAAATTTTGACTCTTATTCCTTCTTTGGAACAGAAGGTGGAACACAACTGGCTTAGTTACTACCATGACTAATATGCTAAACCATACCTCGTAAGAAAACGTCCTTAAAAAAGACAGCTCACTGAACGATCGCTCCAGATTTTTTGTCGCAAAAATAGTGCGGTCGACGTAATACGGATAGCTAAATTCTACAATTTCGCTTCTCTCTTCAGTTATTGAAAGCAAGTCGACAATCATGTCCACTTCTTCACGTTGCACCATGCCCAACATTCCAGTCCAGTTACCATCGGACAGAAGTCTGCCGAATTCTCTGTCAGGGGATCCCACCAACTTGTACGAAAAACCTAGGCTTTCAGAAAGAACTTCTATCAATAAATAATTAAAGCTATCAAACGTTTGTTCAAAGATATACGTCGAATCATTTATTTCAACGGATTCAGCTTTTGGCGTAGAAGCAACTTTTAAGAAATTAGGGAAAGCCATCCGTGCAGTATAGAGGATACAGGCTAATGTGTTTCCATACGCGCCATACTCTTCGAAATGAAGCTGCTTTGTTTAATGAGGAAAAAAAAAGACGTAAAAAATCGTTTATGCATTTTTTATTTAGTTTCCGCTTAAAAAAATGTTAGTGGACGTGGAATTTTTTTTTCAAACACTATTTATCAGCAAATTTGTTTTCGTTTTGGCAGAAGTTCTAATACAGTAAGTAATTAAGACATGTCACGTTATAAAAGTTGCAGAATTCATAGCAATGTGGTGAATATTAAGGCGATTTTATTTTTTTCCTCGATCGACGCATAAGAAAAACAATAAATATGTAAATAAAAACAAATTTACACGCGATGCCTTATGTTTACCGATGTTTCTATGGCTTTTTTACTCACTTATAAAATATTTAAGGATTCTCCCTTATAAAATATTTAAAGAATTTTTATTTAAATATGAACATAAAAAATAATTTTTGAGATAATTTTCAAGCTCAGTCATTTATTTCAGCTTACAAATCCACCCTAGCTCTCACATTAGCAGCAGGGGTACTTAGAAAATTTATTAAATACTAGTCGTCTTCGGCGACCAGTTGGTTCGCAATCTTAATAAATCTTGTTCGGAGATATTCCTGTTTCTCACCGGATGCCTTAGCACTGAAGTATTTCAGATTCTGAATGGAATTTACAATCAAGATGTTTATAAACAGGAGTGGCCCTAGGGTAAGTGACGCCCCCTGCTAACCTAAAATGGCGCCTCCTTTTACGCTCTACTTAGTTTTTGGGTTAGAAATATCGCTCCTTCGAAGGCGCCCCCCCCCCCACCGATGCCATGCTTACCTCGCTTACCATGTCAGGCCGCCCTTGGTTACAAGAATTAGATGGTTTAGTGATAAAAACCTGCAAAAAGGTGCAAATTATTTTCGTCCTACATTAATTCTGAAGAGCTTCTGGATATATTGGCACATATCAAAAAACGGAAAGGAAAAAAAAGTAAGAAAATCTGAAACACTTTCAGATTTTTAAATATGCACTAAAGTGCTACATATAAAAAGCGTATCATAATCCATGAGTCTTCCCTATTTTCTTTCCTTATTCCATTAAGTTGGAAAATGTATCATTATTCATGAGTGTGATTAAACAAAATTAAAATTGATATTTCTAACATCCTTTTTCTGGATGTAATACAATAAAAATAGAACGGGAAAAAGCTGCTCAGAAAAATGCAGAATTCGAACTTAATGAAAGTTTCAAAAACTTATTCAGGTGTATTCTTTATCCAGGCGCAGCGCAGACGATAAAATGATTTTATTTATTAAAAACTGCGGATTCTATAAGTTTGCGTCATCTATCGACTGCTCTGTAAAATCAAAACTTAATCGTATTCTCTCTCTCTTTTTTTTTTTTTTTTGATAAGAGACAGGTTTTTCATTTTTGTATATTATAGGAACAGTGTTTTTTTTTTTTTTCCCGCTCTATGAAATTAGCCTATATGTTAATCCAGGACTTTAACTGTCTTTTTTCCAAATTTCATCCAAATCCGCCAAATGGTTTCCGCGTGAAAGAGTAATAAACATACATATAAACATTGACATTCATATATTAGTAGGATTACTTTGTTTTAAAGGATAATTGCTATAAATTGCATACTATTTTACATTTAAATGAAGCTTTTATAAATTGTAAATTAATAAACGATTTATAAAAAATTGGAAATGCTTATATACTTCTTTCGATATGAAGATAAAAAATATGTATTGGTTAATGCCTCAATCTTTTATAAATTGCGCATGTAAAAAGAAGGTAATATTTTAAAGCTATCAAACTCAAAATACACATATGATCACTTGTACTAGAAATCATGGTTCAAAAACTCGCATTTATTGAAGTCGGAGGTGTTAGCTTAGTGGTTAAGGTGTTGGACTGGTAACTGGAAGGTTGCTGTTTCGATCCCAACTTACCACTGAAGATCCCAGTGTACAGCTGCGGAAAAAAAAGTCCCACTTGTACTTTTTTCGGCAGTAGTTAGTTCGTCGTACAGGAAAGTTACAGATACCAATCGTTTACGATTGACGTACCTTTTAATTTGCTATGCATAAAAATTGCATAAGGGGCCATCTACACATTAAAATTCGCACCAACTTTTTTTTTCTCAATAGCAACCTCTAGATTTCACTTCATATTTCAAAAATTTAGCTCATTTTAACCCACCAATTTTCAATAAATTTGGACAGAAAATGAGTGAGTTATGAGCACCCCAAATCCCTCTCCCCCTATGTTAAAATATTTTTTCATACTTCAATTCATATCTCATATTATATTGGTAGTAAGAAGCTGATTTTTATTAAACATACAGAAGAAGTTTTTATTAAACATTAGAACTAAACGACCCAAACATAATTTAATATTATTATGATTTTTAATAAATTATTAACATGAATTATGAATTATTAAATTAATATTCAAAATAATTATGAATAGCGACCTAGCCAAATTTCGATGGAAATAGATGCAGAAATTAATATTACATGGCTGCGCAAAATTTCAAATATTTACGTTCAGTAGTTTAATTTATATTAAATAAAATGTGTTATTTTCATGAGTTAAGGGACCATATATAAATTTATTAAGTGAAAATTTTTTGAAAATTGCATAAAATAAACGTAAATTAGATTTATTTTATGCAAAAACACAGTAAAAGATACCAGTATTAAAAATATGAAATTTGAAGCAAATAAATTACAGGTTTTTACAGTTTGATAGGGATTCTAATAAAGCGTGTATTGTTGCGTCCGCTACCATATTCCCCAAAATAAAATATTTTCCAGCCATAGAATAAGATGCAGTAGATGTATGTCTTCTAATACAACGTCCTATTTCTGAAAAACTAACATCCTTAACTTTCCAGGCGTGAATGTGACCTTTTTTAATATCGGAAACATTAGGTCTTTGGACTTCCCCATACTTTATCAAACATTCAAAATCACGTTTTTCTGTCTAAATTTTCATCTAACTATAAATTAAAATACCGCCAAAAGTCTTAAGAATATTGCACATTGCAGACGATAGTATTAAATGAAGAAAGTGAAATAACAAACACAGTGATAATATTGGGTCGGCAAAAAAGTAATTGCGTTTTTTACATGAAATTCAAACAAATAAATTTTCTATCAGGAAATCATTCTTCAAGTTCGACCATAGCTGAGTAATATTCAAGTTTGTAGTCAGAAGAGCAGAGAGCAGCCTCTAACTCCTGCCAACATTTCACCTGTCTAAGAGAACCATCAACGGAAATACTCAATAACAATTTCAAAATTACAAAGATTTTCAAAATCGTGAGCAGTCATTGTGCATTTTCCCCTTAAATCATGTGTACGAACCAAGGAAGTTATGAACTCACGGGTCATTTGAACCACAGACTAAATATTGTATTCTACCCTTGATATTCTCAGTACAAAAAAACTTTTAAGAGAGATGGAAACAATACTTTCCTTCAAAATAATGTTAATTTCTTTTAACTCTTGCGAGCGAAATTAATGAAAGTCTAAAAGTTCGGAACCTAAAAAATAGCGTTTTTCAATTTGCAGAAAGTCCCTCAAAAACGCGCAAAAATGAATTCGCAATATCTCCGGAAATTATGGTAGAAAATTGGTGAAAATTTATATTTAGGTTAATTTGAAGGTTTTCTTTCGTTTAATAAAGTCAAAATATGGGGTTGCCCTTGAGAAAAACGAAGTTGGTGCGGAATTAAATATGAAGACCGCCCCTGATCAGGGGCGTAGCCAGGGGGGGATATCGGGATATATCCCCCCCCGAAATTTTAGGATTAGTGATGAATTTCCGTTTATTTATACGCATATAAGTTCATATCCCCCCCCAAAAATTTTCCAGGCGCATATCCCCCCCCGAAAAATTTTCCTGGCTACGCGCCTGCTCCTGATGCAAATTAAATTAATAGTAAATTAAAGTACGCGTTATTTGCAAACGAATGGTATATATAACTTTACTATACGACGAACGACGGCGAAATAAAGAGCGAGTGGGACTTTTTTTTTTCCGCAGCTGTACATGCATTTTAAACCCGTGATTTTGAAAGCCCTCTTGGCGATCGCTAGAAGTTTCCGAGAGATGCCAATATTCAGAAGTCTCCTTCTTCTGATGAGGATGGAAACTGGGGTCTCCTGTAAAGATGTATGTAAATTAAACAACACATTCAGTGACGGGAGCTGTCTTCTCCTAGCATACAGCGAATATGTTATTTTCGACACTTTGACGAATAATTTGATTTTTGACTAGGTGGTGTTCTCAAACTTTTTCGAAGTGCGACTGAACTTAGTACATTGACTTAAAACGTGCAGTCAAAAGTTTATCTGATGCATCTTATGATAATGGTCCTTAATTTCCAATGCCTTTCGTAGTGATTGGTTTGATATTTTATTTAAAATGACTTTTAATAAAAAGATTTATTATGATATTAAATGAAATTTCATTTTATAAAAAAAGCAATACTTTTTTAATAAAAGTTTTCGTGAATAGTTTTAGTATTTGTTCGTCAACAAAATTGAATTCAGTTAAATTTATTTTTTATATTTCAATCGACTTGGTGACCCTACGTTAATTTTTTTCTATTCTATTTGAGATCGTGGTCCAAAAGTAACAGATATATTACAGAATTAGGCTTACCAAATGTTAGGGCCCCACCAGGGGCGTAGCCAGAAATTTTTCATGGGGGGGGGTTACGACTACTGCAACTCACATATATGCGTACATGTGTGTGATGAGGGAGTGAAGAATATACATTTTGTATGGCAAAAAATTCCTCATGGGGGGTTATGACCCCCCCTAACCCCCCTTGGCTACGCCCCTGGGCCCCACCCGTGGCATAGCGAATAGCACTTTGAACTGGGAAACGGAAGGTGCCTGATTTAAAAAAGGTCGCCTCCGCCGACCTAACCGTTCGGAGTTTCCTGTGGTTTCCTCCGAAGCTTAACGTAAATACGGTTTAGGACCCCTTAGAAAAACCCACACGGAGGGCACCCCACCCCTCGGCCTAGAGCCTACACGTAGCTAATCGGCCGTACCCCACAAACAAACAAGCAAACAAACCAAATGGTAGGTGTACCCGAAAGAAATGTCCTTTTTTTACAGAAAATTGGAGGAAATAAATTTTCAACAACTAGTGTGGAATTACAAACATGCTGTGACTAAGCCCCAGACTCACATTTATTAAATTTTAAAGAAAGAATTTCAAATTTTTTTTTTTTTTTTTTTTTTTTTTTTTTTTCACGCCTACCATCCTTGGAGGATTACATTCGAAATGTTCTGAAATCGATTTTTAGGTATTTGTGAGTGTTGTATTTTACAGCAAGAATTTATGGATATCCCTTTTCTTCTTTGAGATCACGCAGGACATATGTGAAAAGAAAATAAAAGCAGAAATTTTCCACAAAAATGCATCATTATTATCGTTTTGTTAATAAAAATTGAAATTTGGGATGGGAGGAAACCGGGCCCTCCCCTAAATATGTCCTTGGTAATGGATTCTGTTACTATGGTAACAATTATGATAAATATTAAATTAGTTTTTAATTTTAAATTCTAATCGTAAGTGAATTTGACATCATTTTGATATCACGAATTTCAAATTGCATTAAAAACTTAACTAAAGGTAATGCGTTTTACGGAAAAATTACTTGACTAGGGTTTACTTTTACGGCAGCATGCAAATTTTCTGAAATAAAGCATTTTATAATAGTTAAGAAATTAGAAGCAAATACGTTCCTATTACAGAATAAAATTTTGTATTGTAATCAACATCGAGATTTTAATTTTGCGCTTGTTTTTAATCACATTCAGGATTTATTGATTGTATCATGTGAGAATCTATCAGAGTTGCGTTTTTTTTTTTTTTTTTTTTTTTTTTTTTTTTTTTTAAGTTTACTATGGTAACCAAGTTTATTTCATGATAGCATTATTTATAAATCACCCTTAGGTAATATCGTAATATATTCTTCCCCCCCCCCCTTTTTAAATGTATTAGGGCAAGGTTTTGGAAATGCTGTCTGTCTGGAATCTAGAAAAGATTATTATGATTTGTAAATAAATATAAATTTAATCAACTTTTCAGAATGAAACATGCTATAATTTTTATAGATTACATGCATGCTCTCAATATATAATGCTTAATTTAAGTATTAACTGCCACGAATTCTTGTTTATTAAAAAAAAACTGCTATATTGTAATTGAATATCTTGGTTCGACAATGAAGTTTTTCCTAAAACATTTTTTTTTCTATTTTCATGTATATAAATGAAACGGAACATTGAATACATTTAATACAACATTAAAGTTTATTGAAATATTATGTTAAAAAACCGTTATTTTATGTATAAATACTATTATAATCAATCATATATATTATTTCTCAAAGGTGTTTTTTTCTGGCGCGGCTAGATCTCATTAAATACTGACGAAATAAAATATAAAAAGTACCCAGTTAAAGCTTATAATATCTTCTTTTGACGAAAAATATGCAAAAATTCGGAAAAAATCTTTTTGTTAATAATAATAATAAAAAAATCATATATGATTATTCTCAAAGGTGCCTTTTTCTGGCGCGGCCAGATCTCATTAAGTACGCGGGACCAAAAAACAGAAAAAAAAATGTAACAGACTCCATGGTTCCAGGTTGCCATGGAGTCAGATGAATTGAATATACTTTCTTTAAAAATGAGTGGCAACGACAGATAAAAAATGTAAGAAAAATAGAACAGCTCGGAGTTGTTATTATGTTTTTTGTATAGATTGGATGGATGATCGAAGGTAACTAGAAATACAGGTGTTTTTGTAAATAGTTCGTAAAATAAATATTTAAATGAGGTTAAAAGAATTTCTGATATTGTCTTTTCAATCGAGCCGTCTCATTTTGATAATTCAGTGAGTTGTATTCATCAGTCGCCGGCAGAATATTTTGCTCTATGACATTTTCTCGAAGGTTTGGCGATTTTTCTGCCGTCCCCGGGTGGGCGGCTCCGATAAAACTGTACTTATTCCCCGGATTAATCTCACACCTTCGGATTCAACCGTACCCTTCCAAATGATGAGAAAACAATTCCCAATAAAAGTAGCCTTCGCTATGACCATTAATAAAGCTCAAGACCAGACGCTTCAAGGGTAGGATTGTATTTACCAGAACCTGTATTTTCACACGGACAATTATATGTGGCTTTTTCACGATCTCGCAAATTCAGTAATATTCATGTTTGTATTAAAGAAAAATAGCGTCAAAAAATCAATGATGGTCACATAATAGCTGCTAATATTGTTTTTAAAGAGGTTTTATAAAATAAAACAGTTAAAATAAATGTCTACTTTTTGAATGATTTCCAATCAAACATCTAACTGACCCGTGAAAATATTTAACAGAATATTATGTACATACTAGCGGCTACCCGCGACTTCGTCCGCGTCGGCTTGAGAGAAACAAAGCATGTGTGAATAACAAATATGTTTGCGACTAAAGAAACTGCCTTTAAATATTATTTGCTTTTTACTTATTTTAAATGAAGTATAATGCATGGTAGTATACTTCATTTAAAATAAGAGAGTATGCAGAATTACTAAATTTAGATTTTTTTCAGGCATTTGGCGAATAGAGACAGTTACGACAGTATTAGCGAACTGTTTTGAGTGTTCTTGTAAAAGAAATACTTATGTTATATGCATGAATTTTAGCCTATGTTAATCAGGAATAGTGCAGCTTTCTATTAGCGAAAAAGTTTTAGAATCGGTTCTGTAGTTAACCCATTCGTGCCTGGATATTTTTGCGACTTTCTTCGATTTTTGCTAACACCAGCAGTAATTGATAAATTTCTGATGTCAACTTTCTGAACAAGGGATGATTTCATTTAAAATCATTACGTATAAAAATTGAAATGTCAACATCCTACTTGGCCATATTAAAATATTTTGTGGAATTGAGGTTCAATACTCGCGAATAAAGGCTAGGAAAAATAAATAACATTTTCGACTGATAGCGAAAATGCCGTCCCAAAAAAGGGACGCTAGGCATAAATGGGTTAAAGAGATGCCCATAGAGCGTAATGTATTAGAATTATTTTGAGTGTTCCTGTAAAGGAACTATTTGCGCTACATTCACGAATTTTAGCCTATAATAGTCAAGAATAGTGTAGCTTATTATCAGTGAAAAAAGTTTTGGAATCGGTTCAGTACTTACAGAGATACACATAGAGCGTAATGTAATTCTTATGAGTATCCCTATAAAAGAACTATTTGTGATATATGCATAAAAGGTAGCCTATAACACTTAGGGTCCCCCCAGTGTCTAAGAGGTTATGCTCTCAAAACTGGAAGGCGGGAGGTGCCAGGTTCAAACTCCGGTCGCGCCTGTCGACCTAGCCACTCGCAGTTTTCCGTGTTTTTTTTTCCCAAAACCTAGCGAAAATACGGGCTAGGATACCTTAGAAAATTCCACACAGAGGAATTCCCCATATAGGCCTAGGACCCTATAGGCCTAGGACTTTCAATCAGTGAAAAATGTTTTAAAATCGGTTTAGTAGCTACAAAATTTCCATAGAGCGCAATGCATTAGCATTATTTTGAGTGTCTTTGTAAAAGAATTATTTATGCTATATGCTTGAAAGGTTGCCTGTATGTTAATCCAGGGTATAAGCTATCTTCATTACAAATTTTTCCAACCATTTTTGTGTGATTCAGTCAAAAACATCCAAACACATAAACGTACACATTTATATTATTGGTAGGATTTGGAAATTTACGAACTTTAAGAAACGCATCTGGACTTTTCTTGGTACTTACATATTATCTCGGCGGTCATTCCCGCCAAACTGTTTTTACGTCAAATGAGTTGCCAAACTGTTGCCAATCGTATTCAAAACCATTAATAATTTCATGTGCCCGGCATTTATCTCCGCAAAAAATCGCTCATCTTGGCGGACCGCCGGGATAATACGTAAGTACACTTTTCTTTATTTATGTTTTTTAATTTGGCGTAAAATCAACATAATTTCCATACTTATTTATGTTTTCCAAATGCATGTGATTTTGCAAATACAATTTCTGCTTTATTTCAAAAGCATAAATCATTTTGCAACGGCTTTTAATTAATAGTTAGAAAAGTAGTTAACATTTCAAAATTCTGAGCCTCAGGTGCACTTTACCGAAGTTATGGGCTCAGTCATGTTCAAATTTTCAAAGCTCTGCTTTCTGCAGATTTGTCTGGAGAACATTCATTTTTATTGTTACAGATAGATAGATTTGGCATAAAACTGGCTTAATTTCCGTGGTTATTTAATGTTTTTCAGTGGCACGCGCTTATTTATTGAAGTAATAGCATTCTTGTTAGCTCAAAACATGAATCATTTGATACGGACGAAACTCGCCAAGCATGGCAACGTAAAAACGGTTTTATTAATAATTAAAAATCTAAAATTCTAATTAGCCTATAACCATCTTCAGGGTCCCCTCTATATCTAAACCAAAATGCATCCTAATCGATTCAGCGGTTTAGGCGTGAAAGCGTCATAAACAAACAAACAAACAAACAAACAAACTCACTTTCGCATTTATAATATTAGTTAGGATAGACACATTTATTCATTTTCGCACTGTAATATTTACAGTTGTAGTATTAAATACGATATTGTGTCCTAAATTTTCGCACGGGTCAGCTAGTAAATATGTAATTCTGGGAATAAAAAAAAAATGAACGATGTATCATAAAAGGTTTAGTATCTAAATAGATAGTTTTTATTTCCATTTCTAAGAGAATATATGTTATTTTACTTGCTGAATTATAAAGTAAAGGTAATGCATTGTGTATTATTAATGGCATTTTTATCGTAAACATTTTTGTAAATTATTTTATATTTATTTGAATGTTATTTTATGAAGCTGTTTTAATATAGAACTAGATTTCAATCTTCAACAGAAATATTTCTAACATTTGAAAACTGATCTAGTTTGCTTACTGTGCACGGTAAACTTACATTTTAATTGTATACATTTAAAAAATACATTTTAATTGATGAGATTTTAAATGTTTTTAATACATTTTAATACAAATACATTTTAATTGTATTTGACGACAGCTGGCTGTGCCAGCACAGCCCGCTGTCGTCAAAAAAGGGTCTCTAGATCTGTGGCACGCGATGAACGTTTCGATCGCCCGCCATCTTGCTGGTAGTTAAGTCGAGCGACGGCAACGGCTGCCCTTTTTTCAGCATTGGGCACTCTATCCAGCTGTTTTCGCATTCTTCCATTTTTTAGCAGATGTCAGTGCCGTTAAAAATAATCATGACCATTTTTTTACGAGAAATGGCATGCTAAAAAGTAAAGGCTTCTCGTGGAGCTATGTCACCCGCAACCATTTTTATAGAAATCAAATCTATTCTTCGTGACTGGCGACAGTCAAACGTCAGAGTTGGGTGTTCCCAGAGCGGGAACACTGCGCGTTAAAGGGTTAAGGTTACTTCTGTTTTTGAGCTGAAGTTGAAACAATAATAATCTTTAACTTCAGAATAGAGTTGGGGGTAGGAATTACATGCAGTTAGCTCCCTCTCTTATTGCACAGGGAGGGCAGACCCCCCCCCCCGACCCCGATATCAGGTTTATCGGTGTGACGTCATTTTTCAAACAACACGTGACCTTTCGGCTGCATTGATGGGTATCCCTGTAATCTGATTGGCAGAAGTGTACATTTTTCATATACACGTGACTGAAACAGCCTCATCTCAGTATAAGTTTAGACTTGTTGGTATTTTTTAGTGTGAATCTGTGGAAAGATATCTTTCTGGACAGGTCATGGACAGGTTTCAGAGAGTTATTGAAACATACATAGGCGGCACAATACAGAGGCATTATTATTATTCTTTTAATTATGCTCTTATTACCAAGAGCCCAACACATAAACCTATGAAGAAAATGTTTGTTTTCCACCGACATGTGACTTTTATAGCCTCGAACCCAAGGAGTCGATAAACCTCAATGACACGTGCCTGGTTGGAGGTGATTATGCATAAGGACTGGCGATTATGCTTAATCTCCGTATTATCCGCATTTGCCGTGACAAATATATTAAAAAAATCAATACTTCAGTGGCAAACCTTTTTTGCTGTGTTGTGCTCACGTGACTTTTGGAGTCGCACGCAATCCGCATAAAACCTCAATTCTGTTCTATTTACTCCCACGCCCAGCGAAATCCGACCTTATAACTAAAATGGCATACACTGCATATTAAATGTCGTCAGAGCACATATTTCTTCACACTATCGATCTTCGGTGGACATCTATGTACCTAAGATCAAAAATTAATTTCCATAAAAGCCGTTTCGTTGCCAACAGGGTTATTATACCCTAACAGTGTCGTGTGTTTTCACTATTTACACAGCTTTAATCTATATTTGTTATCGGCAAAACAAACGAAACGCTAGTTCCTTCAAGACGCTGTTAATTTTTTTCCGTTCTTAAAAATGCATGCTCTTGTACTGATATTATTTCGGATTCATCAGCCTTACGAGTTCTTTCCGTGCTACGTTAACGTAACATAACATAACATAGAACACATTTTGGAGCACCTGAGGCGAAGCCTCTTATCTCCGGTAGACAGTAAATGGAAATTTGAATTGTCTCCTCATAGAAATTATAACACTGTTAGATTACAGATAAGTACAGTTATAAAAAAAGGGGAAAACATTGAAAAGGGGAGGGGTGCGAAAAAAAGGGGGGGGCAGCATCCTAGCTTCCTGGCAGCCCTCCGGTCGTGTTACCTTAACTGTTTGGAAGATCTAACTTAAAAAGAAAAAAGGAGCTACAATTCTGGGAGATACTGTTGCAGAAAACTCTGCTATTCCTGGGTTCGTCGTTCTAAATCCAGTTGGTGCAGAAAGTTCTAGTAAAAAGTCCACTTGCCAGGATGGAACACGAACTTTTATTGCTTCTAGAACTTCGTCGAGCAATCAGCTGTACAAGATTCACAGGCACAATCAAACAGTAATGTGCTTTTAACCGTCCGCTTAGATCTGAAGCTCTCACAAATGCTGTAATTCTCACACAAAATAAAACACTTCCACAGGCAAAATTCATTGGAAATATGCAAGGTATATCGTGTGCAATCCCTTAAGACACAGCAGTGAAGAATTTACACACAGCACTTAAAAAAAAACAAAAAAAAAACAGCTTCGTAAACAAGCGAGAAAACACCGCTTCTATCATGGAGCAAAGCGCCGCCGTACACATCGGCATCCGTTCTGGACGAGAGCTCACTCCACACTGACATGATCGGGGGCAGCCCGGTTCCTTTATAATTTCCGACGTGCATTCCAGAAAACTCGAGACCTCTCTAACGAGTCCCCGAACAATCGCGTTTTGATAACGTCATAGAAATATAGCTGAATCAGTAGCCTATTATGTGATTTTAAAGCAGAAAAAAACAACTTTACAGCCTTCATTGGGAAAATCGCGCCATATAACCAAAATGTCGCAAAGCTTGGCGACTTTTGGCGAAATAATGCCACGTTAAGCGCCAAAAATAAGTGCCCAAAAGTGAAGTTACCAAAGACCTACGACCAATATTTCTCGAGATGTCTAGAACCGCCGTAGGAGAACATGGGGAAACCGAAACCCCCGTATCTGCGGTTCTAGTTGACCGATTTTGATGCAACAAAAAGCAAAACTCAACTATTTGAAGCGTAGAATACGAATATTGAACTATTTTAAGCCCCAGAACAGCGGGTTGCCCCGAAAATTCGTAACAATACTGAATCAACTTGTAAAAATGTCTATTTAGTGAGTGTATTTTATCGATCCAATCGTCGTCCGCAGGCATGCAAAATAACGATGGACTTGAATATAAGACGATGATGGACTAACGGCAGACGGGCGATACAGCGTCAGCCTCTCAAAGGAAAAATACTCGACCAGCTTTTGATGACTGAGAACATAAGCGTCCTCAGTGACATATAGCGACGAGTCATGATGCAATGTACTATTAACACACGCATGCGCGCTACATAAACTTAATGATTGCGACTCACAGCGCCGTCTTGCAGGCAAATTTCGTTTAGCTATTTAAGAATACGTCGATGATCGTGCTATATCCAAGTCCGTAACATATCTTGTATGCTTTACCCGAGTTTAGCTGAAGATTGCATATTCAGGTGAAAATGCGACTGCGCGCAAAGCGAAAGAGAAACTGTGCCGAAAGCATGGATTGTGCAGGATTTTTCTAACACGTTGGCTACCAACCTTTTGCATATCATGCAGCAATTTTTTTCATAGAGAAGTTCAAATGCGCCCTACACGTCAAGCACCTTTTTACTTCCTTACGTTCACGGGTAGAGTTGAAATAAAGGAAACTGGTAGGCTTTAGCGCAGGGGTGGAAAAATCATGGGAGGCCAACACCTGCCTAGTTGTCTTGGACGCTGCTCACGAAGGGGAAGTGCATGTAAAGAAAATTCGTCCCTGCTACCTTCTTTCCGAAATAGAGCTTTCTTAGCGATTTTTTTTTAGAAAAAAAAAGAAAAAAACATGATTTAAATAAATATTTCTGCACGGTTGAAAATTTAAAAGAGGGTGAAGTAAATGTTTTATCAATGGTAAAAGATGGAAAATTTTTGCCTGTTAGAATTTTCGATGTGACAGTTTTAATTTCTGATTGCGAAAACTTACATGAAACGTGATCGTCCATTTAAAAATTCCTTATCTGCAAATTTAAGTTGATTTTGAAACAAAGCTTACTTGAAAAAAATTCTCTGCATTTTCCAGCAAAACGAAAACTTTTTTTTTTAATTTCCGTTTTCCTGTTTAGCCAGTGTGCCAAATTTGGTCCAGATCAAACGAACGATCTACACTGCTCAAAACAATTAAAGGATATGTTGATCTTGTGGCTGGGAAACTTTTTAGCTGATTGATACATGGTAGACAGACGTAGTAGGTTATATGACAATAAATTACACATGTTTGGCAGAAAAAAATGCATTTTATTGCGCATTTGTGTAGAAAAGGAAAAAAACACAATTTGTGCATATGAGAAAAAAAGAATAAGAAAAGGTGTTTTCTTCGAAGGAAATCATTTTCAGTAGCGGAGTATGGTTTCCACGGATGGCCAGCAACGTTGAACATCTTTGAGGCATGGAGTCAATGAGGCTATTAATCACGAGTTCGGGTATTCTGTCCCACTCTTCCAGAAGAGCTCTTTCCAGTTCTTGGAGAGTTTGTGGGGGTGGTTGGCGGCCAGCAACTCGTCTTCCTAGAGCGTCCCAAACGTGCTCTATTGGATTCATGTCTGGAGAACACGCTGGCCATTCCATTCGTACGATTGCTTCCTCGAAAAGGAAATCCTCCACCAGGTTAGCACGATGTGGCCTGCAGTTATCGTCCATTAAAATGAAGTCATCTCCGATTGCTGCAGCGTAAGGGACTACAATAGGTCTGAGGATCTCATCCCTATATCGGCGACCAGTTAGAGGTCCATCTCGAATGATGTAGAGGTCTGTGCGCCCGTCAGTGGAGATGCCACCGTACATCAACACTCCCCCACCGCCAAAGCTGACACTTTCGTGCACGAACGCAGGATTATTCCTACTGCCACGGTCCCTCCAGATGAAAATACGCCTATTATCAGGATGAACTTAAGCATGGGACTCGTCAGAAAAAAGAACATTGCTCCATTCATTTCTCCTCCAGTTCACATGCTCTGTTGCCCACTCCCTGCGGTCGCGACGATGCCTTGATGTTAGTCTAACACATACCATCGGTTGGCGAGCATACAGACCTACATCATGGAGCCGGTTTCGGACAATCTGAGTTGAAATCGTGGTGCCAGTAGCCGAGCGAAGGTGTTGTTGGAGAAGAGTAGCGTTCATATTCCGGTGTCTCCGAGCCGTTAACACTAAATAACGATCTACATTGGGCGTTGTTGCCCGTCTACAACCTTGCCTTGGTCTTCGGCCTGCACTTCCAGTCGCACAAAACCGGTTCCAGATCCAGGAAAACACACTTTGTGACACTCCAATGGTTTGCGCTACTTCGGTTTGAGTTTGGCCCCCTTCTAACCTACCGACAACTCTCCAAGCTTCTGAATAGGTTAAATGACTTCGCTGAGATATCGTACTCATCGAAACAAAGCAGTCACTGAATGCCGATCATCCGATCATTGCCGATCATTGTCTTCATTGTCTTTTATTCAGTTGAAAGTCCAATTTCATTCGCTGCTGCTGACGCGACGTTTTTGACGTCGAATTCAAAATTAGCATACTCCACAGTTTAAAAATCAGAAAAATTTGCATTGTGATTCTCTTCTTCCATTTTCGGCAAAAAAATTTCGCTTATATCTTTATTTTATATAAAACTTACAATATCCTTTAATTGTTTTGAGCAGTGTATATGAATATTCAGCCTGTGATAACGCAAAATGCGCGAAAAATGGGTAAAAACTGCATAAAACATTTACGTTTTTCTTTACGGAAATAGCGTTTCCATATCCTGTTTAGCCAGTGTGCCATATTTCGTTTAGATCTAATGAACGTCTACCCGCCTACAGCGAACTTGCATACAACATGCATACCACTTATTGGTATATTGCGCTGCTATTAAGGAGGATGCGCGAATTCGTTATTAGAGGATGGAACTAGGTTGATGACCCTGCGTTTTTTTTACGGCGCCATCTTATTATATAACTGCAAAGTCTTGTTAGATGATGGAACTAGATTGATGGCACTGCGTTTCTTTACAGTGCTATCTTATTATGTAATATGCGCAGATTCGTTATTAGATGATGGAACTAGGTTGATGGCAATATGTTTCCACAGTGCCATTTTATTATGTAACTGCAAAGCCGTTGTTAGATGATGGAGCTAGGTTGATGGCACTGCGTTTTTTTTATACAGCGCTATCTTATAATGTAACTGCGAAGCCGTTGCTTTCGTAGTGCCATCGTATGTAAGTAAATGCAAAGCCGTTATTAGATGATAGAACTTCGAGTTGCAAAGTACAAGCAGAACATATTCTTGCGCTGCACCGCGCGCATCAAGTCAGGTGTAAGGCTGTTTGCAGTCTAATAACGTTCTAACATATTATGTAGTCAGTGTCCCGAAAAGGTTGTAATGGGCTTTAATACTTTTCTATTAGAGATGAGTGGCAATGTAAATTTTAAAAACGCTTAAAATAAGGTGGGATATAAGAATAGGTTAAGAAAAAATTTCTCTCGTTAATTTTAAAAAACTGACACTTTTTAAATTTGTATACGACCTCCCCCCCACCGAAAAAAAAATCTCCAGTTCGTAAAATTTCTTATTTACAACTTTATTTTGAACATATTTTTTTCAATTTACATTGGGCACTTATCTGTAACAGATAAGGAATTAAAGGACGTTGCCCCCTTTTAGGGACACCATGTATACAATTGCGAATTGGGTGACACTATTTTTTATTTGCGTGGGGGAAAAAAAAAGAGCCATTGCAATGAAATCATCTTATTTCCAAAGGCCGAGCGGTTCTCTTACATGTTTTCCTCCCAATAATTTGCATTTTTGATGCTCTAAATACCATTTTTCAATGTTTCCATTTATGAAACCTGCAGCCGGCAAAGAGGAGAATTCATAGTCCCGTGGCGAAAAACAACATTGGGTACAGGAGGGACAATAATTGCCGTCTTCGTGTCCTTGTAACGGTGGAAGCGAGCTTGTTTCGTCAAGCTCGCAATGTGCCCAGGGGTCGATTTGCCGAGATGGGGACCCCGGGGAAAAGTTTCATTCGGGGCCCTCTTTTTCGAAAACTTTTTATATACCGTACAAAGCCATTTTCATATCCCACGAAACCAGGGGCATAGCCAAGGGGGGGGATTAGAGGGGCCATAACCCCCCATGAGGAATTTTTTGCCATACAAAATGTATATTCTTCACTACATTACCACACACAAGTACACATATATATGAGTTGTAGTAGTCGTACCCCTCCCCATGAAAAATTTCTGGCTACGCCGCTGCACGAAACAAAGAAGGGTGTATAACAACACTGATTATTTAATCACAATGCAAAGTGAGATGAAATGGTTCGATGGACAATAATAATATTATGAATTATAATAATATTTCAATTATAGTAGAGCCACTGCGGCCAGCTTCACCGATCTATACCTTACTGTTCTTTATAATTAGTGCAGTGTTGTCCAGTTTATTGGACTCATTTCAATGAAAATCATGTTGCTTTGTTTTAAATGTATTTGTCATTAAATTTATCTAGTTTAGGCTTAGGCGCGTAGCCAGGAATATTTTTCGGGGGGAAGGCATATGAACTTATATATGTGTATAAATAGATGGAATTTCTGCACGGCGTTAAACTAGTGATCACTAATCCCAAAATATCGGGGGGGGGGATATATCCCGATATCCCCTCTTGGCTACGCCCCTGGTTAGGGTTACCACAAATTTTGGATGTCATCATAAAAGCTGATGGTGGCCATGACAAGTACTGACATTGCAAAATGTACAACAATAATAATAATAATAATAATTGGTGGCATTTTCATTCATAAAATGAATATAAAAAGACTGTATTGGGTGATACGTTGTCTAACATGTTGCACAAATTCCTACAGAAATACTTCTTAATTGCAGCAAGGGAATGCAATCCCGCACTGGTTTTCGTCTTACGGGATTTCGGGATTGAGATTTATTAATCCAGCGGGATTGACATTTCATTTAGCTAGACTTCATTTTAACAGAAAAAATTAGAAAAAAAATATAGTTTAAAAATACTAAAAAACACGCTTTAGTGATAAATTGAACTAACTAAAAAGTGAAAAATAATTCTTAATATAGAAATAAATTAATAAACGAAAAATATTATTGCTGTGAAAAAAAGTGTGGGGCGCTTTGTGCTATATTTTTTGTATCATTTTTGTACTAATCGTACCGATCAAATATTCTCAAGAATTGATATATGGAGAACCCCACGCTTTTTCACAATAATACTATTTTTCGTTCATTAATTTATTTCTATATTAAGAATTATTTTTCACATTTTAATTAGTTCAATTTATCACTAAAGCGTGTATTTGAGTTTTTTTTTAAACTACATTTTTATTTGTCACTTTCGATTTGCTATAAAAGAGTGTTTTTTAGTTTTTTTAAACTGTATTTATAAAGTTATTTTTAATTTTCGATATCTCTCATAAGACACTAAGGAACAGCATACTTTTATGCTCCATCTCTCTCGCTCTCACGCAAAGGATCTCTAAGAAAATTACTAATCCTGACGATCCTAATCAGGAGAATGGGATAAACTTATCAAATTATTGTAGTGTCATCGATCCTTGAAAAGTGTACAAAGTTTAAATTAAATCTGACCATTTAAAGTGAGTCAAAATCGAGTTCAAAGGAGTCGGTTACAAACAAGCAAACAAACATACAGGTGAAACTAATAAAAGCGTGTTAAAAAACTGGGATTTTAAGTACTATGAACTTTAATAATAATAATAACTAATCTTATGAGATAATTAATACAATAACTTACAGAAATATGAAACTTATAACGCTGATTTTCAGAATAATATATATACTAAGTTATGTTTTATGTTAGTCGCTAAAAATGTGGAATTTACAGAAATATACAATTTATGGATACATTCACATACTTACGTTATTTTCTTAGATGCTGTAGAAGGAACGTACAAAATCGAACAAATCCAATGAGACGTTCCCTAGTCTAGTTTTAATTTTGGTAAAATAATTAAAAGTGTGAATTAAAAAAATTAAAAACTAAAATGAAAACTTCTTATAATTAATTCGTGACTGTTCGTTAAAGGATAAATTTAGTATGAAATTTTCCAAAGTAATTAAAAAACTTTGTAAAAAACACACATAAGAAGTAAAAGGAAAGAGGTTTTCCAGTTCATTTGGCGATTGGGAGGTTTGCGAAAAATTTAGATTACGATGTTTAGGTTTAGATGTTTGATCAAGACTCCAATTGGAAGATAATTGAAAAAAATAAAACTTTAAATTATAAAATTTTTAATTGCTAATTCGTTTATTGTTAGATATGAGGCATGAATAAGCAAAATTGGTCGGTCTATTGATTGGGAAAGCAGCGTGAAATTGTAACAAAAATTATTTATTTATCAGTGTCAATCCCGCGGCATTAGGATCGTAATCCCGCGGGACTAGTCCTGCAAACATTTATGCTGGATCCCACAGGATCCCATTCCCTCGTGATCGGGATTGCATTCTCTAATTGCAGTAACTGCGGCCTTCCTGAATTAGTTAGTGTGGTGACTTCCATTCATGAGCTACATGGCTTCACTAATAGGTACTTTTCCCTTTCATGTTTCTTTGATGTTTGTGTGATTATGGCGACGCTACGCTAGGGCGATCATCCAAGGATAGGGGGTACCTTGGACTTTCTACGGGGTTCTAACGAGTATTCAAGTTACATCTCGAAAAAACCAACCAAAACTCCAGACTGTCAGATCGACACACGCACAAATGGACCCGAACCCGGGACCTTCACACTTCGGCCGTCTACCATTTTCAGTGACAACACCAGTGTGCCATGGTGAGGCACTTTTCTCTTCGAATAACACTAGTATTATGCCAAAGCTAGCACTCCGATGATTTTGTTTTTATAGAGCTGTTCCATAATTTAACACCTATCCCTGGATACAATAATATGAAAGAAACAGGATACGGCTAAAATGTGCTTTAGCCCACTGCATGGTGACATTTTTTTAGTTGCGCGATAAATGCGTTAAGTATTGTAAATTAAATATTTTATAGCTGTTCAAGATCTGAAAGATCTTGCATTTTCACGTATCCATTATTGCTATTTTTGTAATCTAGCTACTGCGTTAGCTGCGTCTAGCTACGTCGTAAGTAACGAATGTGTTTGCTGCATGTGACGTCATTGAACTGTTAATTTGGATCTTCACACATGTGATATTATTATTACGCTAATGTTTACATCTAGTTGTTGTCGTTCGCAGCGTAAAAATTTCGTCGATTTTGGTACCGCATACGTTAGTGTATTATATAAGTAGATTATTTAACATTCAGTCATTAATTTGATTCAGCAATTTTTCCAGTAACATGTTCCACAGTATTTCACTATTCATTTGCCAAATGCTTACAGGGTCATACCCAGAAAAAAAAAATCGAGGAGGGTCCAAAAATTTTGGATTGGGTCAAAACGGTAAAAAAGGCTGAATTTTTCACGAAAAGACTTTATCATTATTATTTAGTTAATAAAATTTTAAATTTTTGTTTATAAAATTTCGGGGGTCCTACTGGTCCACCCCCCTGGGCACGGCCTTGAATTCTTATATCAGAGCATTTATTTATAATGAAATAAATCTTCACTTCTCTTTTTACCGGTTCCGATTGAAAATGAACTCTATGGTTTCCTCGCGATCAGCAAACAGCACTAGATAGGCCACGCGTAATGATAAGTCTGCGCTGAATAATTGTTTGAGACTTTACCGTTTAGCTAAAAAAATGGTCTGCATATAATGCTAGGGCTATGAAATAGTAACTATTCGTACTATTATTTTTCATAAAATTAGTTTCTCTCTCTTATTTTAAATTAATATCAAAATTTACAAATTTTTAAACTTAAAAACAATTCCCCCCTCCCCCTTTTTGTCCCGGCCCGGGTGCTTGACCCGAATGCCCACCCGGAAATAAGGCCCTGGCGCGACCCCTTTCATGAGAGGCCTGCGGCACGTGCCCAATGGTGTATCGGGGGGGGGGGGCGGGTCAGCTCCCACACACACATCAAATGAAAGAGAATGACACTGGAAAGGGGATCTTATCCCTATTTTTTAAATTGATGCATACATATATATCTATCAATATATGTTATAAATGAAAATACATAAACATTGTACGATAAATTAATTTAAAATGATGCACTATAAATGAAAATAAAGAAACGACATTAACATTTATATCAATTTGATGTCGAACGGAAAAATTTCGACCCCCACTCCCCGACCCTGAAAGAAAATTCTAACTACACCACTGCACATGCCATATCCTTCGCACACTTTATGAACTCGGAACTTCCAGGCTCAAATGATTTCCTGAAAGTTTCGGGTGGGAGGTGATTGGAGGCGGGGTTATGGACTCGGAACCGCCCTTCCGAGTGATCGGTCGCGACCTTAAGCAATCAAACGCAGAACGCAGAACGAGAGACAAGTTCTCCTTGAAGGTACTTCGAAGTGAAAAATCGCATACTTTATCCGCGGGGAGGACCACTAGACAGAAATACGTTAGTCCCGCGTTATATCGGGCTTATCAGTAGACAAGGAAAATGCGCGATATATTCGGGGGCGTGACATATCCGACGGAATAGGGGATGATATGTTCAAACTTTACTTTCATGAACATAAAATATTAATAAAATCAGTTGTATAAGTTCTGTACTATTACTTAAACAATAAACATAGAAGTTTAATTTATCTTTTTAAATTTATGTAAGAATACACACTTCATTTTCTGCTGAAGAAACTATCCACAGTCTTTTGATATGACATTTCTATTATAACTTGCTTTTCAGTTAAGATAAGTGAGCGAAAATCAATTAATCGTTTATGTGATTAACTACATTAGTTATTTTCATTTTTAAATTATTTATGCAATTATAGTTGTATTTTCAAATGTTCTGTATGCTTTCTCAAGTAAAGTAATAAAGCAAAAGAGTGGAGAAAAAAAAGGAGGCATAAAAAAGCGCGATATATCCGAATGTGCGATACATCGAGGCGCGATATAACGAGGAGGTACTACTTCGTTTCTACGAAGAATGTGCTGTTGAACGCATTTCTGTCGATTCCGTTGAAATAGAACTTTTGCATGAAGGAACAGTTATTGTGTTTTCAGCAATTAACAAGACACTTCATTTGTGTAAAAAAATCTTTTTGAATTTTATATATTTGTGAAATCGTGAGTTTTAGATAAATATAAATTTCAAAGAGTAGCATTTACTTCATTTTTTTTTTCGTTATAAATCATTACGATAAATAATATTTAGTAATTTTGTATCATAAAAGCAAGGGATGGTATGAAATACTAGTAATTACATGAATAATTCAAAGGGTGCTTCGGACTTTTGCGGTACGCCACTGTAGCATGGATGAGAATGCATAAAATGTATGAGCTTCAATTAAACCATTAAAAAATTTGACAGAGTGCCACACAATTTTTACTATAAATTTTCAAGCACAAAACAATCATTACTTTCATCCTGAACGAAATAATACCGAAGCACTC
Organism: Cheiracanthium punctorium; assembly: GCA_038373885.1. NCBI lineage: Eukaryota > Metazoa > Arthropoda > Arachnida > Araneae > Cheiracanthiidae > Cheiracanthium > Cheiracanthium punctorium. Next base: position 35,088 of record JAWZYV010012185.1, on the reverse strand, counting down.
AAGTGTAAATAAATATTTAAAAACCAAATTTAGACAGAGGACATTCAATTAAAAAAAGGGTTATTGTCCAAAAAAAAAAAAAAAAAAAGAAAGAAAAAAAAAAAAAAAGAAGAAAAAAGTTTTTTCCAGAAATTTCAAAAAGTTTAAGGTCAAGACAAATCAAATTTCATATATAAATTTCGGACTACTCTCTTGATGTAAAAATAAAGTGGCATGAAAAGACTGATTTGAGTGTCTGATCTTGTTTATATTTTGAGAAACCTTTATCAGAAATACAGTGAAAATTACCCATATGCCTCAATGTTTTATTTATTCAAAACTTAGTATCAAAATAAGCATTCAAATGGTTAGAATAAAAGAGGGAAAATGTTTCCTTGTTTAATCGGGAAAGGAATAATCCTTTTATAAATGTCTAAATGTTTTTTTCAGATAAAATTTTAGAATTTTTCTGAATTTGTAGAACCTTGAGAGATAGATGGAAACAAGACAGGAACAAACGACTCTAACTTAGGTGCATATTGACAGAAAATAAAACAGGAACATAATTTTTGCGATTATTATTTAATGAAAAAAGTTATTCCATTTCCTGCAGTAAAAAGAAAAAAAATACACATGAAAATAAAATGAAATTTAAATGCGGCAATTTTTCTAATTTTTTAATTTTCCGGAGAAAAAAGACCAATAAATATGGCATGAGAAAAAAAAAATACTTTTGCATTTTATTGTAGTGACAAAAATGTCATATTTTGGTTTGGAAATAAAAATATAACTGCATTTATTTACAGGGAAAAGAAGCAGATCTTTTTTCCACTCAGAGATCCAAAACCAATGTAACGCTCATCCCCATTTAAAAAAAAAAAAAATAAAAAATAAAAAAAAATTGCTTTTTTCGCTTTGCATACAAACTTTTAAATGCATTTAAAATTAGAAATATTTATAAAAATAAATCAAAATAGGCATTTGTGTACTTTGTAACCTCATTAGAGATATGAATAAAGAAATACTTAAAGGAAAATATTCGTTTACCAAAAGGATGCAGAAAGATTGAATTTGAGTCGGTAGCTATGTAAACGGGGATCAGCAATCATTATCCACTCATTGTTTAAAAAAAAGGAAAGAAAAGAACAACGGAAAGGGACTAAAATGCACAATTCCACGGAAGATTCTCTTCTTGAAATACACAATGTTTGATAAGTTACTAAAATTTCAAGAGTCACCAATAAAATCGGTAGAATCCAGGAGTTTCAGGACCATTAATTTTTAAAATAAAAATTCGGGCGTTTTCTAGGATATATAGGAGGTTTACGAACTTCGTACGCTTATTAAGGAAGGGTGTTTGAACAAATAGTGATATAGAACATATTACCCCTTTATGAAACTAAATAGAATCAGACAAAAAATGAGTGGCTAAAATTATTACTTTCTTTATTATTCTTGTATTTCTTGTATTTCTCCAGCAATAATCCATCTGGTTATTGCTTATTGCTAGATGGATCTGGTATTGCTTATTGCTAGATGGATTATTGCTGGAGAAATACAATATTTCCGTTATGAAAATAAAATAGTGGTGAAAAATTTCCCCTATGCATTGCTCTGTACTGATTTTTGTTTCTTTACTTATCCTGTGACCGAACATTAAAAGTAGTTAGCTATTCTATGCTGTGTAAGTAGATTTCTTATTCTTCGGTTCACACTAAACTGGGATCGCGAGATGCAGCTCATTTGAACCGTTTGTGCTGATTTCTGAAGCTATTGGATAATAATAAAGAAAGTAATAATTTTAGCCACTCACTTTTTTGTCTGATTCTATTTAGTTTCATAAAGGGGTAATATGTTCTATATCACTATTTGTTGAAACACCCTTCCTTAATAAGCGTACGAAGCTCGTAAACCTCCTATATATCCTAGAAAACGCCCGAATTTTTATTTTAAAAATTAATGGTCCTGAAACTCCTGGATTCTACCGATTTTATTGGTGACTCTTGAAATTTTAGTAACTTATCAAACATTGTGTATTTCAAGAAGAGAATCTTCCGTGGAATTGTGCATTTTAGTCCCTTTCCGTTGTTCTTTTCTTTCCTTTTTTTTAAACAATGAGTGGATAATGATTGCTGATCCCCGTTTACATAGCTACCGACTCAAATTCAATCTTTCTGCATCCTTTTGGTAAACGAATATTTTCCTTTAAGTATTTCTTTATTCATATCTCTAATGAGGTTACAAAGTACACAAATGCCTATTTTGATTTATTTTTATAAGTATTTCTAATTTTAAATGCATTTAAAAGTTTGGTTTCTTCGTTTTTGCGCCCTTATAGTGAACTCCTGCACGACCAATCTGATCTGTAACTGATCCGGGTCCCCGCCCCCCCCCCCACCTCATGATAAAGTACCTCAAGACATATAACTACAAACTGGAGATAAAGCTCTATGCTAAGGTGCTCCGAAAAACCCAGAACTTCAGTTCAGTTCAGTTCCATCTGGTTCTTCGCACTTCAGAAGAGTATTATTCAAGTAGTGGTGAAATAGTTTCATCTTATGAGTTAGTCGTGAGCTGTCAAAGCGGTACTACAGACTAATTACCTGTAGTTAGGGAGGTCCGATAGATGCAACTCCGTAGAAGGAGGCGCATTTCCTCTTCAAAATCTAACACTAGCCAACATGCCAAATGGAGTTCTGCGCGACTGATCTATAATGTAAAGCCGTAGAACAATTTTAAGTGTTCATGGGTGTGTGTGTGTGTGTTCTAATACATAAAATATTTATTTTACGCCGGTTTTGTACGAATATACTCCTACACCTTGTCCCCCCTCCCCCGAAAAAAAATCCTGCGTACGCCACTGACTCCTCCCCACATGTAAGTTTTTCTAGTATATTTATTAATTAACTAGCTGCTACCCGCGACTTCGTCCACATCGGCTTTAGAATTAGGTCCCGACAGAAATGTAGCATGTGTGAATAACATATATTGTTGCGACAAAAGGAACTGCATTTAAATATTATTTGCTTTTTACTTGTTTCAAATGAAGTATAATGCATGTTAGTATACTTCATTTAAAATAAAAGAACATGCACAGAGTTACTAAATTTAGATTTTTTTTTCAGGCATTTGGCGAATAGAGACTATGACAGTATTTGCGAACTGTTTTGTAAAAGAAATATTTATGCTACATGCATGAATTTTAGCCTATAATACTCAAGAATAGTGTAGCTTACTATCAGTAAAAAAAGCTTAGGAATCGGTTCAGTACTTACAGAGATGCACATAGAGCGTAATGTAATTCTTATTAGCATCCCTGTAAAAGAACAATCTGTGATATATGCATTAAAGGTAGCCTATAACACTTAGGATGCCACCAGTGTCTAAGAAGTTCTGCTCTCAAAACTGCAAGGGGGGAGGTGCCAGAATCAAACCCTGGTCGCGCCTGTCGACCTAGCCGCTGCCAGTTTTCCGTGGTTTTTTCCAAAACCTCGCGAAAATACGCGCTAGGATCCCTTAGAAAATTCCACACAGAGGAATTCTCCACATATGCCTAGGATCCTAGTGCAGTCAATCGGTCTTAATCCAAAATCAAACAATGATACTCAGGAATAATGTAACTTTTAATCAGTGAAAAAAGTTTTAGAATCGGTTTAGTAGCTACAAAATTTCCATAGAGCGCAATGCATTAGAATTATTTTGAGTGTCTTTGTAAAAGAATTATTTATGCTATATGCTTGAATGGCTGCCTGTATGTTAATCCAGGACATAAGCTATTTTCATTACAAATTTTTTCAAATCCGTTCAACCATTTTTGTGTGATTCAGTCAAAAACATCCAAACACACAAACGTACACATTTATATTAATGGTAGGATTTTGAAATTTATGAAATTTAAGAAACACATCTGGATTTTTCTTGGTATTTCCCTATTATCCCGGCGGTCATTCCCGCCAAACTGTTGCACATCGTATTCAAATTTTTCCAACCATTTTTGTGTGATTCAGTCAAAAACACCCAAACACATAAACGTACACATTAATATTATTGGTAGGATTTGGAAATTTACGAACTTTAAGAAACACATCTGGACTTTTCTTGGTACTTACATATTATCCCAGCGGTCATTCCCGCCAAACTGTTTTACCGTCAAATGGGTTGCCAAACTGTTGTCAATCGTATTCAAAACCATTAATAATTTCATGTGCCCGGCATTTTTTTGGCAAAAAATCGCTTGTCTTGGCGGACCGCCGGGATAATACGTAAGTACCCTTTTCTTTACTTATGCTTTTTAATTTGGCGTAAAATCAACATAATTTCCATGTTTTTCAAATGCATGTGATTTTGCAAATAGAATTTCTGCTTTATTTCAAAAGCATAAATCATTTTGTGTGGGCGATAAAACGGCCTTTAATTAATAGTTTGAAAAGTAGTTAAAATTTCAAAATTTTGAGCCTGAGGTGCACTTTACCGAAGTTATGGGCTCAATCATGCTCAAATTTTCAAAGCTCTGCTTTCTGTAGATTTGTCTGGAGAACATTCATTTTTATTATTACAGATAGATAGATTTGGCATAAAACTGGCTTAATTTCCGTGTTTAATGTTTTTCAGATGCACGCGCGCTTATTTATTGAAGTAATAGCATTCTTGTTAGCTCAAAACATGAATCATTTGATACGGGCGAAACTCGCCAACCATGGCAATGTAAAAACGGTTTTTAATTAATAATTAAAAAATCTGGAGTGACTCCACTCGACTTTCCGAACACTTACGATTAAGATCATTACCAAGCGTTTAAATAAGTTTTAATGGAAGAATAATTCAAACATATATACCATATTGAAGCTCAATCGAATGCACCATTTAAACGCTAGCGCACATTCAAGAATTTCCCCCATAGGCCATACTGTAGAAGAAATCTTTCTCGTAGCTCTGTAGGAAAACTATAAGTCCTATACACATCAAAATCAGTACTGGTCTTAATATGGTGGTTTATAACATATATACCCAATTTGAACTCAATCGAGTGTATCGTTTAAACGCTAGCGCACTTTCAAGAATTTCCCCCATAGGCCATAATGTAAAAGAAATCTTTGTCATAGCCCTGTAGAAAAACTATAAGTCCTATACACACCAAAATCAGTACTGGTCTTAATATGGTGGTTTATAACATATATATCCAATTTGAACTCAATCGAGTGTATCGTTTAAACGCTAGCGCACTTTCAAGAATTTCCCCCATAGGCCATAATGTAAAAGAAATCTTTGTCATAGCCCTGTAGAAAAACTATAAGTCCTATACACATCAAAATCAATACCGGTCTTAAGATGGTGGTTTATAACATATGTACCCAATTTGAGCTCAATCGAATGTATCGTTTAAACGCTAGTACACTTTCAAGAATTTCCCCCCATAGGCCATAATGTAAAAGAAATCTTTGTCGTAGCCCTGTAGGAAAACTATAAGTTCTATACACACCAAATTCAATACCGGTCTTGCGACGGTGGTTTATAACATATATACCCAATTTGAGCTCAATCGAATGCCCTGTTTAGGAGCTATCGTGTTCACTACACACACACACACACACACACACACACACATACATACATACACCTCGTACAAATAGCATAAATGAATTCGGAAGACCTCAAACCGTATAAATACACCAAAATCTCGAAGTCGAATTTTTTCATGATTACAATACTTTCCTTACATGGTACATGTTCGGAAAGTAAAAAGTAATGAAAAATCTAAAATTCTAATTAGCCTATAACCAACTCCAGGGTTCCCTCTATATCTAAACCAAAATACATCCTAATAGATTCAGCGGTTTAGGCGTGAAAGCGTCATAAACAAACAAACAAACTCACTTTCGCATTTATAATATTAGTTAGGATTACGTATGAATGCAATTATTTTGTATATTGTTTTTAGTTATGATCATTCACTTATTACTATAATCTTGCTACGTTGTTACTTACATAACCGCTCCCCAAATAAGTTTTTCTAGTATAACTATTAATTAATGAAGCTTATTAATCATTATTTCCATTATTTTGTATATTGTTTTTATTTATGATCAATCGCTTATTACAGTGCTCTTGCTACGCTGTTCAATGCGTAATCACTTCCTCGTTCCCCATTTTCTAGTGAACTATTAATTCATAAAGCTAATTAATTATTTATTATTTAATAATATTGTTATTAAAAGTTAAACACTGAAAATATTATAGTCAGCCTTGATTCTCGCCACGTTCCTTGGCGAGATTTTCGCTATCGACGGAGGACCAATGAAATTGCTCTCTCCGATTGTAGCTTTTTCGGGCCAAGGTCTAGCTTAGACGGTTCACGCTGTGGTAAATCCCCTTTGCGGAGCGAATCGAGTATGAGGAATGGTGGAAACTAATAGCATTTTAGCAAGTAGTGAAACGTTTATTTTAGGTCTTTGAAAAACTCATAAACCGAAGAAATCAGAATAAATGGATTTGTGAATAGGATTTTCATTTCTTTTAAACCTAATATAATGTAATACTTTAACAACTGACACAACAAAAACAATTTGTACACTTGAACTTTTTAAATTAAAAAAATTCACTTTTTATTAAAAACAATACTTTTATCATTCTATTATTATTATTTTAACCCTTTAACTCGCAGTGTTTCCACTCTGGGAACACCAAACTCTGAGGTTTTGACTGTTGCCAGTCACGAAGAATAGATTTGATTTCTATAAAAATAGTTGCGGGTGACATAGCTCCACGAGAATTCTTTACTTTTTAGCACGTCATTTCCCATAAAAAATTGTCACGATTATTTTAAAAATAATCACTGACGGCACTGAGATCTGCTGAAAAATGGAAGAATGCGAGAACAGCTGGACATATTGCGCAATGCTGAAAAAGGGCAACCGTTGCCATCGCTCGACTTAACAACTAACAAAATGGCGTGGTAGTTAAGTCGAGCGATGGCAACGGCTGCCCTTTTTTCAGCATTGGGAAAGGGTTGCGTCTCAAAGGGTTAAAAGAGAATGTAGATAACTCTTTTTTTTTGGGGGGGGGGACGGAAAAAAAAGGCATGGTCACCATTAAAATTTTAAGCAGTTTGTTCGATGAATATTTATTAAAGAAGGGAATCACTTTCTTCAAAAATTAAGCTGTATTTTATTTTAGTTCAAAGGCGGCAATAAATTTAAATTGAAAAGCCCAGTGAAATATCCCAACAGATTATCTCCTTTCATGATTACTTAGAAATCTCAAAAGTAATCGGATAAAACTTTTCAGGACATGTACCAAAGCACCCAGGAGCACCCAGGATTTTGGTTTAGGAAGGGGGGGGGGGTTACAAATACTGCTGAGCTCGGTTATAAGTGACCTCGATTATATCTGTAACTCCATTATAACTTCAAAATATCACTACCTCTTGCCCATAGATCACAAGCCCACTATTAACGTAACTCGTTACAGAGTCATAAATAATTATCTAATCTTTTCAGTTATGTTGTACCCAAGTTTAACTTTGGGTACAACATAACTGAAAATAGTTACATAACTGAAAAAGTTGGTAACTTATACACTAACTGTAAACATTTATTTAAAAACCAGAATTCCCCCAATTTTTAATTAATCTCCATACATATGTATTGTTGCGGAACTGCTCTTCTTGTTTCAGGTGTTCGTCATTCTAAAGTCCAGTTGGTGTAGAACGTGCTGGTAAAAAGTCCACTGGTGAGGATGGAATATAACTTTATTGCTTCTAGAACTTCGTGGAACAATCAGCTGTACAAAATTCACAAGCACAATTAAACAGGAACGCGCTTTTAACAGTTCTCTTAGATCAGAAGCTCTCACAAATGCTGTATTTCTCACACAAAATAAGTCACTTTCACAGGCAAAAATTCAGTGAAAATATTCAAGAGACATCGTACACAATCCCTTAAGACACAGCAATGAAGAATTTACACACAGCACTTTGAAAACAGCTTCGTGCAGCAAGTTAAACACGGCTTCTATAGCGCTATCAATTCACAAAGCAAGCGTACTCTCACTGACAGGTCTTCACACATTGAGCGTTCAACTCGCACTGAACTGTCGGGGCAGCGCTCTGGTGGAATTTATAGAGTAGGCAGAAGCTGCGAGCAGTTTCTAGAAAAGTATATTCCTCGAAGATTCCAGATAAAGTGGGACTTCTGATTACATCATAGAAGAGAAATGTTAGGTTATTATGCGTTTTTAATGCAGGAAAAACAACTTCCAGGCCCCATTGGGAAAATCGCGCCAAATGACCAAAAAGTCACCAAGCGTGGCGACTTTTGGCGAAAAATCGCCAAATTTGGCGCCAAAAATAAGTCCCCAAAGGTGAAGAGATCTAAGCTCTAGGACCATTATTTCTCGAGATTTCTAGAAGCCCCATAGAAAAACATACGGGAAAGCGATACCTCCATATCTCCGGTTCTAATTGGCCGATTTTGATGCAACAAAAAGCAAAATTTATCTATTTGAAACGTAGAATACGAATTTTGAACCATTTTAAGCCCCAGAGCAGCGGGTTGCCCCGAAAATTCGTAACAGTATTAATGTGGGCGAATGTAGATATATCTGCAGAATACAAGAGTGTTGTTAAGGTGTATGAATCGCAGAAAACCACAATTATTCATTTCAACGACATCGGGCGATTGGCTTTTACTCGAGATTATATAACTTGCTTAATCATTTTGCCTTGGGGGGGGGGGTAGAGAAAGAAAAATGATCCTGTTGCACAAATTTAAAAAAAAAAGTTACCTATATAGTGTTTATTCCCCTCTACAGGGCATCTCAAAATTTAAGGATTAAATATTTTTCTCGTGATGTAATTTTTACGCTTTAAAGGTGTTCTAACCTGAAGAGCGATCCTCGTGACTGTGACGATACCTCTTGTGACGATGTGACGATGATACCCTGTGACGATGGTCACAGGAATTTTGAACAACTTTAAAAACAAGCCAATGATGTCAAACACTCGAAAAATAAGTCTTCGAACCGTAATTTTCTTCGTTCCGGTTCAACTAAAAATAAATATATCGGTTCCGTTCAGGTTTTCGTTCCGCCAAAAATAACGGTTTTCGGTTCAGTTCCGAATGAATAATTTTATTTTAACTATATTCTTATTTGTACAAAGATATAATTATATCATAAACAAAAAATGTAATTCTATCAAGATTTAAAAGATTGTATTCTTTTTTTAATTGATAAGTTGGTTACAGCAACAAAATGACTGAAAATATATCGAACCCAAATAAACCGATATATTTTTTTTTCGGTTCAGTTCCGGTTTTTGTTCTGACCAAAATATAACCATTTTTTCCGGTTTTCGGTTTCCGGCTCAGTTATGGTTCGAAGCCCTGTGAGAAGGGGCGTAGCCAGGGGGGGGATATCGGGATATATCCCCCCCCCCGAAGTTTTGGGATTAGTGATGAAATTCCGTCTATTTATACACATATAAGTTCATATCCACTCCCGAAAATTTTTCCAGGCGCATATCCCCCCCCCCCCGAAAAATTTTCCTGGCTACGCGCCTGCCTTTGGGAAACATTAATAATGCTCCTTCGCCCAATGCACTATGGACTAATTACTATAATAGTAAAAAGCTGTATGTCCCGTGCAACTTTAGGAAAAAATTCAAAAACTCAAAAACTGACTTCAAATATTAGCCGATGTTTCATCCGTTTTTGGAAATATCGCGAAATTCCTTATGTTTAGCATTTTTCCCCGACAATTTTATAACTCTTAGAGGTACATTATCAATGCCAGTTCACAGTGCACCTTGTATAGAGACATTCTAAAATTCTCTGAGTCTCTAGCTCAAGTATTTTTATTTTTATTTCCAAGCTTTTCAAACGTTGCATGATTTTCATGTGGAAGTGTTTTATTGCATTTCTTATCTCTCTCTCTTTTTATTTTTAGTTTATAGGAACAGATTGGCAACCATCAATGAAATAGGAAAAAACAAAACAAAACATAACTCTTTTTTCCTTCTTTTAAGTAGGATTACATGCCTGCATGACATTCCAAAGTAAAGAAATCTCTTTTTTAAATAATTTCACGGCTGCTTAAGTTTCAATATTACTGCATCAGGAAACAAACTGGAAGAGATAACAGAACTAAGGTCATATTTCTAAAATAAAAGGTCATGAAAAGAAGAACAAAAAAGGGTGAGATTTATACTGTCAAAAATGTACATGCTATATGAAAATGAATTCCTAGTTTTTTTAGATTCTAAATAGCTCGTCGAGATTACATAGTTTGGCATTTTTCACGGGAAATAAATGCATAAACTATTTTCTTTTCCTAAACCATGGAGGATTGAAATAATAAACGGTTTAGCATCCAAGCATTTCGCGTATCTCTCTATTCTAAAAAATAGTAAAGGCCGCTGTCGCTGGCGCTGTCAAAGCTTGTGGACCTATCTCCTCCTAAACCGTAGGGATTTGAGTTTCGACTAAGGTGCCCACAGATTCGAAAAATTCCGAGGAACCTGCTAAGCTGATTTAAATTTCGAAAATCGAATTATTTTAGAAGATATTAATAAAAAACTGAAAAAATAAACCGAATGGTTGCCAGATTTGGCATAAAATCATTCATTCCTTTACAACAAAGCGATTCCAAGTATCTAGAATCGCATGAAATTTACAAACATGAGTTAGAATTACGCCCACTTTACGCCAAAATAAAAACTATATGAAATAAGTAACTCAAAATGTGTTACACAAAGTTGACAATTTCAAATAGTAAGTTCGCTTAGACAACAGGAGTTTAGAATTAGCGATTATTCGTTTTTCCAAAACAGAATAACTAATATCTTGAAAATTAAAAATAATTAAAATGCATATTATTTTAAAGCCGGTTCTCGTCCAGCTGGATTATTTGCTACCAGTAGAAATATTGGGCGGCGTTAACTATGCCATTATAGCAGTTATAGTACACTTTGGATATTTGCTAGCGCGACGAGATGGTATAATTCGTGGTGTTAAGTACGCCAATCTGCAAACGATTATGTAAATGAAAATATGGATAACGGTTTTCCGGTAACCTTAAATGAACAGTAAATATAGGTTGTGAGAATGTGTAAATCGCCAAATAATGAAAAGTCGCCATGGGTGGCAGGCTATTCTATCTGTTCCGCAGCTTTTATTAACTTTACATGTACACAAGTCGCCAAATAATGAAAAATCGCGATGGGTGGCAAATTCGCAAGGTGTTCAATAGGTTTTACATTATTAAAAATACAGCTGAAACAGATGTTCTGATTTTATCACGCTAGCTCCTAATTAATATAACTTTTGAGTGGCAACATTAAATATCATTGTGTTTCTGAGGAGTGCAAATAATTTTTCCAGCTATTATAAGTGGAGTCCGCACTCCAGGTGGAGTATAGCTCAGGACCCGTACAACACGGATTCCCATAACAAAATATCTTCCGCGTTATGAGGGGTAGGGGGTCTACTGTAGTGTGAAGTTTAAATTTTTATGTACCAATGAAGATGAAAGAACCAAGCAATGTATAGGTTAGCTCAGTAACATTCTATTTGATCCAATCTTCGGGTTTTGTCTGTTGAAATTATGTCTTTTTTACGAATAAGCCTGATTAGGGGCCGAATGCCTCATACGAAAAGCGAGCGTAGCGAGTCTGGGGGCCTTGGCCCCTAGTCTATATAAATAAAATTAGACTTTTGTCTGTACATTTCTTGGAATTCAAAAATTTTGCGATTTCTATCCGTTTCAAGCACATGGGAATCCGGTGCGACCCTCAAAAAAAAGTTTCTCTGTTTGTCGTTCTGTCATTCTGTCTTTCTGTCCTTCTGTCATTCTGTCCGTGACGCTTTTTTTGTTCAAGCATCACGTAAAAACAACTGAAGCGAATGATATAAAATTTGATGTCATGATAGGTGGTCACTCATCTTAAAACATAGGCGTCGATTTAAAAAAAAAATCTTGATTAGATTTTGAGATTTTGCGAAAATCGTTTCAAACTGCGTAAATTCGTGTTCGAGCATCACGTAAAAACGACTGAAGCGATTGAAATGAATTTTGGTATCATGATTGGTGGTCACTCAACTTAAAACATAGTCGTCAAATTTTTTAAAAATCTTGATTAGAGTTTTCAGATTTTGCGAAAATCGTACCAAACTTCTTAAAATTGTGTTCGAGCATCAGGTAAAAACGACTGAAGTGAATGAAATGAAATTTGGTATCGAGTGTGTGTGTGTGTGTGATATGTGGTCACTCAACTTCAAACATTGTCGTCGAATTTTAAAAAAAATCTTGATTAGATTTTGAGATTTTGCGAAAATTGTTTCAAACTGCATAAATTTGTGTTCGCACATCACGTAATAACTGCAAAGGTGAAAAAATGGTATTTGGTGAAATGATAGGTGGTCACTCACCTTAAACTATAAGCATCTAAAAAAAAAAAAAAATCGATCAGATTTTGGGATTTTGCGAAAATCGTTTCAAACTGAGTGAATTTTTGTTCACGCATTACGTAATAACGACTAAAGCGAATGATATGAAATTTGGTCACATGATAGGTTGTTGCTCAACATAAACTATAGGTGTCCAATTTTTTAAACATTTTTATTAGATTTTGAGATTTTGTGAAAATTCTCTCAAAATGCGGTTATATTTCTTCAAGCATCGCGTAATAACGACTAATACGAAATTTGGTGATATGATAGGTAGTTGCTAATCTTAATTTATAGGTGTTGAATTTTTAAAATATTTGGATTATATTTTGAGATTTTGTGAAAATCGCTTTAAAATGCTGAATTGTTTGTTCCAGCATCACGAAATAAAGACTGCAGGGAATGAAATGAAATTGGGTGACATGATAGGTTGCCACTCAACTAAATTCCAGGCTTCCAATTTTTCAAAAGTGTTGATTAGATTTTGAGATTTTGCGAAAATTATTTCAATATGCGGAAATATTCGTTCGCGCATCACATAATTACGACTAAAGCGAATGAAATGATATTACTTAGTTACTCTCTAACCTGTAATATTTTAAGTATACATAAAAATTATAACTTCGTTTTCTTTACTTTTGGCAGTATACTACACCCATTCTGTGCACTCCTACAATGCTGACGAAAGTTCGAACTTTTTGGAAATTGGCATTCAGTACTAACCCGTCAACGACGGGTACTTCAGCTAGTAATTAAAAGTGTTTCTTATACACATTATTCAAAAGGATGGCTTACAATTAAATAAATGATATGTAGGTAATACCAAGTTAAAATACACCGTGATAGTCTCAACAAAAGAGGACACTTGAATTTTTTTTTTTGACAGGACCCAATTTTTAAAGGGTTTATTTTTGTCTATTCACCATTTTCTTCCTCTTTATTACTGTGTTTTTCTTTACAGCATGACGAGGATTACCAACGAGTAGCTCAATCGCAAACGCAATAGCGGACAGAGTGAGCCCGGCTATAAGGATGATGAATATTAGTGCGAAATCATCCACAGTTAACGCTTTTACAGATTCAGTGATTTCTTCCCGTGGTTGAAACAAATAATATAAGGACTGCTGAAACACGAAATGGTCGGCCCATTTGTTGTACATCCCAGAAGCCCAAATGTAACTCACCGCTCGATTTACTTGTTCTATGCAGCAGAAATTCTTAGGCACGGCAATCGCTGGATTAGCTATCATGAAAACATCTTGAGAAATGAAATACTTAACAGCCATAGGTCTGAAATTGTAGCGCGTGTAGACAACAGCAGGTATTTTGGAAGAACTTCGATCGCTCAACGCTTTATCGATATCGGTAATGGGCGTGCTTTTATCCAAGCTCTCACCAATTGTTCTTACGTTCGGATCGCTAGATCGTGCAAAAATGTAGCCCAGGAACACTCCAGGAAATGTCGTGCAGTAATATCGGCCCTTGTAGACCGCAGCCGCTAGTTCCGGAATGGTTCGTACTCCTTCCAGCGTCGGAACTGTCATATAGGATAGGAGGACACCCGTGTAAGAATAGCCAATAAACATCATGGCAGTCATAAAACACATCACCATAATGTAGTCTCTTGGTTTTCCGAGGTTCAGTTTTATGTCCTGCTTCAAAATTGTGCTCCAGATGTACAAAATCAGCTTTCGAACAGGATATCTCCTGCTGAGCAACGTTGAAAATAGAAATGTCATTAGGATGGAGCATGCGAACATTGACACCCAAACTTGCCATGTAAAAGGATTAATGAATGTGGTAAGCGATGGGACATGCGCAGGTTTTCTGGTAGCGAAGGTGACTTGTATGGAAATGAACGGGAAGCTGAATTGCACAACTTCCTGCCTTTCTGGTGTTACAGCAAGGCCACCAACGATCATGTCAGCCTCATTTCGCATGATCATTCCAACGAAGCCTGTCCATGATCCGTTTTCCAGTTTTCTCCCTTTTTCCTCGTCGCTGGGGTACGTGAAATTGGCAGAAAAATTGAGAGCTCGAGAAAGCGCCTCTACGTAATGAATGCCTATCGGATCTAATGTCGTGGTTTTCTCCCAAGTTGAAGCGTTAACACGTCTGTGTATGACTTCCAGATTAGTCGCAACTCTCAGTAAACGGGGGAACGATATTGTTAATTTTGTTATTCACAAGAGAAAAAAAAAGGGATTGGCGGTTAATAACAACTGGAAATAAAACCCAGTTTAGTTCCTCATTGCAACTATGACCCAAGCTTCTTTTCAGCTTGCTTGCTTTTCAGCTTCAAAAGAAAATTTACGCGTGTAATGTTAACCGAGAAATGACTAAGTGATTTACGGTACATCACTATTTAAATTTTGGAATAGTGCCGTGCTGTTTACTGATATGGAAAAATATCGACAAAGCATGAATAAATTATGAATTAACTTTTCAAAATATCATCCAGGAGCTTGTTAAATCGATTCTGCCAAGATTACAGACTCCTGTCTAAATTTTTTATTTTATTCTTTTTATTTCATTTTAAATTCTTTATTTCATTTTTTATATGAAACTAATCGGTTGAACTCATGTTCCTTCAGTACAAAAGAAAAAAAATTACATGGTTCATATCAGTATTTATTGCCACAATGGACTCAGTAAGTCAACTTTACTATTGAATCTTGCCAGGCAGTTTTTTTTTTATATTTTATGCTAGAACTAAAAGAAGATGCCAGGAAATTCTACTGTTGTATATGTTTCTGTCATTACTCACGCTTTTTGATAAAAACATTGCGAGAAAACAAATATTCAAGAAAGTGGTCTGTTTACACAAACAGGAAAAGTGTTTTGGAAAAGCTGCGTGAAACGTGTTTTTTTCCTTCCCCATCTCTCTATTGTTATGGAATCCAGCTCAGAAGCATATCATTCATGATTTCACAAGGGCGGATACAGAACTTTTTTTTTAGAGCGAAGTTTGAATACCGATTCAGAATGTCATGAAATATGTCGTCATTATCAGGAAATCCATTTTATAAAGTGTAAATATATTTTTCTCTAGATCAGCACTTTTCATCGCAAGTTGTAAATACTTAAACAACATCCAGCTTTAAAATAGCTCTTTGAAGTGCAACGGTGCTTATTTTAAACCTTCAGAACTGTAACGCACAATGTTTAAAAAAATAAAAACAATTTATTGACTGAAATATTTTTGTTGCAACAGATTATTGACTGGATTGCTTGTTTGTTAGTCTAAAATACCTTATATAAAAGGTTTATATAAGGTTTATATGCCTTATATAAAGGTTATATAAGTGTAACTACCTTGCACTTATTGCAAGGAATTGCACAGATAAGCGTAATTCAAATGTTTGTGAAACACTTCTGAATGAAAATGCTCCAATAATTTGTTTTATTATTACGAAAAACAATGGCATATCGTGCCTATAGGGTGCAACTATCTTCCTCAATGAAAGAACACCTCTAAATTTACCATTTTAGAAATACCAGGGGGTCTATTCTGCCACCTTCGTTTAAGCGAACATTCGGATTTGTAACGTAATTCGGAATGTATGCCGTATGGAGTATTTTCACGTGACGCCACTGAATTTTTTTTTTCGGTCAACTCGGATATTTAGGGATACAGAGCCACGTTTCCGGCCAATGACCATTCTCAAATGAACAAATGTTTGACCAAAAAATGTTGGCTGCTAAAGTGTGACGTAGTAATAATGACGTAGGTGAAAGAGCTCTATGCTTGAATGTAAACATTCAGTCGGGAGAATCTAGGAGAATCTGGACCTAAAGCTCTATCATACCTTGCAGAATACCAACACACGTTAGTAGGTTGCGAATAACGTCAATTTGATGTCACGCATCCGAAAGTTCGCTTAAGCAAACGTGGCAGAATAGAGCCCCGACCGCATAAAGATCGTCTGTCTCTTGTTGTTGTTGTTGCGTTTGGAACATTCATTTTCGGATTTGTTTGCTTAGTTTCAGGAACCGCTTATAAATCCACGTCGAAATAAGGTGGCCAATACAATGACAGTTTTTACCAGCACAGAGAAAATAAATTTAAACAACCAGGGGATGAGTGGAATCGAACCCACGACTGAATGCTATATGCTGTTAAGGATTACAAAATGAATCTCTTCATAGAACATAGAGTCTTTTTCATTTATAGTTCTTCTTCAGGAACACACAAAAAAAAAATTCCAACACATTACAGTCAATGGCAGTTTTAGACACATTCATCCATTTCAAGTATAATACCATCCTACCATATGGTCAGATAATGGTCCGACGATGGTCACTTTCACTTGTCTCCCTCAAACATTGCACCAGAAGTCGCCTAGCTTGGCGATTTTTGGTGTATGTACGTATATATTTAACCCATTTATGCCTAGCGTCCCTTTTTTGGGACGGCATTTTCGCTATTAGTCGAAAACGTTATTTATTTTTCCTAACCTTTATTCATGAGTATTGAGCCTCAACTCTACAAAATATTTTAACATGACCAAGTAGGATGTTGATATTTCGATTTTTATGCATAATGATTTTAAAAGAAATCATCTCTTGTTCAAGAAGTTGACATCAGAAATTTGTCTATTATTTCTAATATCAGTAAAAATCGAAGAAAGTCGCAAAAATATCCAGGCACAAATGGGTTAACTCGTATCTCAAAAACTAATAGTTGTAGATTGTTCAAATTTTATATATAAGATTGTTGTAACATCTAGTTTTGTACCTCGATTTTTGGTTCCAATCTACTGGAGAGTTTATTAAGAGGGCCACCCAAAAGAATTTGAATACATTAATGTCATCTATGGACATCTTCAATGTATTATGTCTTTAGTTAGTCATTGTTTGGAACATGCTCAAAATCTAGCCATTTGCCACGGAACTTGGCGAGTTTTGCCAAAATATCGCCAAATTTAACAGCAAAGATAATTACGCATTTCACATAACTCTGCAACTTTCAGCCGTAAAATGTTAAAATTTTGTATTTAGAACTATTGTAACATCTAACTGTTCATCTCTTTTTCGATTGCAATCGACTGAGTAATTTATTTACAGATTCACCCAAAAGACTAAGGTCTATGGATACCTTCAATTCATTAGAAGTGTGATGAATAACTATTCCGGCTATGACCAAAACCTCGCTAACTATCTCAAGATTGTCAGATTTTATCAAAATATCGCCCAATTAAATGCCAAAAACAAGTTTAAATTGAACCCAGCTTGGCGATATCTCAAATATTTGGCTAGAGATCGCTAGAATAGTATTTGACTAGAATAGTATTATTGCAGTACTTTATCTCTTTCAAACAAAATAAGTTTAGATGAAGTGCACCGAAAATATTTACGATTTAATTGACGTACAAGAAAGTCTAGTGGTATCCACATCAGAATTTTTTAATTCTATGATTTTGTTTGAATAATTACGACCACCACCTTAACTTCGAAGCAAAAAATTCTGCGGACAGAAACTTTTTACTAGGTGTTCTTAAAAGGTCAAATCCCCCTCCCCCTCTAATTATAAAATCACTACATATTTCCTATAATTAAGAGTTAAAAATAAACAATGCGGAAACGTGACAAAAGTGGTCGCAATTACCCCACCTGACCCGTATACCGGGTGTAACGTAATTATCGGTATAAAATTTAAGGGGAGACTGGGTACATAATAAGAAAACAGAATACCATAGCAATGTGGGGTCAAAAACGCCGTTCTCGCTTACCTGTCTAGTGTTGAAGTGTTCGTCTAACTTCTTAACCCTTTGAGGCGCAACCCTTTCCCAATGCTGGAAAAAGGGCAGCCGTTGCCATCGCTCGACTTAACTACCAGCAAGATGGCGGATGATCGAAACGTTCATCGCGTGCCACAGATCTAGAGACCCCTTTTTGACGCACAGCCAGCTGCGTCAAAAAAGGGTCTCTAGATCTGTGGCACGCGATGAACGTTTCGATCATCCGCCATCTTGCTGGTAGTTAAGTCGAGCGATGGCAACGGCTGCCCTTTTTCCAGCATTGGGCAATCGATCCAGCTGTTTTCGCATTCTTCCATTTTCAAGCAGATGCCAGTGCTGTTAAAAATAAGCGCGACCATTTTTTCGCGGGAAATGACGTGCTAAAAAGTAAACGATTTTCGTGGAGCTATGTCGCCCGCAACTATTTTTATAGAAATCCATTCTATTCTTCGTGACTGGCAACAGTCAAAACGTCAGAGTTTGGTGATCCAGAGCGGGACCACTGCGCGTTAAAGGGTTAACCAAGTTCCATGAGCATTTTTCAATGAGCATTTTTTTAAAAAGAATGTTATTATATTAATTTTTTAATTAAAATATTTGATATATTTTATGTTTATTCTGCGCTACGGGGAATCTCAGAATATTTTACTCGTAATGCGATTTTTCCGCTCCAGTGCATTTCTCATGTTTCGTTTTTATAGAAATAGTTTGGCATGCAACGGGAACCTTCAAAATATTATACAATTTAAAATTAAAATTGTTATAATTAAGCTAAGCATTTGAGTAGTGCATTAGTACGACCACTAATTTAAATTGAAAAAAACGTGAGTAATTTTGTTTTTACTTTCCGAACATGTACCATGTAAGGAAAGTATTGTAATCATGAAAAAATTCGAATTCGAGATTTTGGTGTATTTACACGTTTAGAGGGCTTCTGAATTCATTTATGCTATTTTTACGATATATATGTATGTATGTGTGTATGTGTGTGTGTGTGTATGTGTGTTTGTGTGTATGTGAGTGAACACGATAGCTCCTGAACGGGGCATGCGATTGAGCTCAAATTGGGTATATATGTTATAAACCACCGTCGCAAGACCTGTATTGATTTCGGTGTGTATAAGACTTATAGTTTTTCTACAGGGCTACGACAAAGATTTCTTTTACATTATGGCCTATGGGGGAAAATTCTGGAAAGTGCGCTAGCGTTTAAACGGTACATTCGATTGAGCTCAAATTGGCTGTACATGTTATAAACAACCATCGTAAGACCGGTATCGATTTTGATGTGTATAGGACTTATAGTTTTTCTACATTGCTACGCCAAAAATTCCTTTTACATTATAGCCTATGGGGAGAAATTCTTGAAAGTGCGCTAGCGTTTAAACGATACATTCGATTGAGCTTCATTTTGGTATATATATTTGAATTATTCATCGATTAAAATTTATTTAGATGCTTGGTAATGATCTTAATCGAAAGTGTTCGGAAAGTCGAGTGGAGTCACTCCAGATTTTTTAATATTTAAACGCAGGATTACATTTCTCCATAACGCATGTATATGCGTATATGCGAGCATGTATATATGATAATGATGCAGATAATATTAAATTAAAAGGCAATTTGACATTTTTAAAAACAGAAAATTGTGTTTTAAAAACAAATGCCAATATACAGATAATTTTAAAAATGAATTTTTAATTTTTGTAAATTTTATTTTAATTTACTTCGTGAAAACGCAAGTCAGTCCAAATGGGCTTGAAAGTATTTGTTATTTTCTTTAAGTAGCTGCTACCCACGACTTCGTCCGCGTCGGCTTTAGAATTATGTCCAGAGGGAAATGAAGCATGTGTGTGAATAACAAATATGTGTGCGTTATAGACAAAAAAAGAGAGGCTGTATTTAAATATTATTTATTTATTTTTTACTTGTTTTAAATGAAGTATAATACATGGTACATGTAGAGTTACTAAATTTATTTATTTATTTATTTTACGCATTTGGCGAATGGAGACAGTTACGAGAGTATTTGCGAATTGTTTTAAGTGTTCTTGTAAAAGAAATATTTATGCTATATACATGAATTTTAGAGTGTGTTAATCAGGAATAGTGCTGCTTTCTATTAGTGAAAAAGTTAGAATTGGCTCTGTAGTTACAGAGATACCCATAGAGCATAACATACTAGAATTATTTGGAGTGCTTCTGTAAGAGAACTATTTGTGATATGTGCATGAACTTTAGCCTCTAATACTCAGGAATTGTGTAGCTTTCTATCAATGAAAAAAATTTTGGAATCGGTTCAGTAGTTACAGAGAAACACATAGAACGTAGTCTAATTCTTATGAGTGTCTCTGTAAAAGAACTACTTGTGAATATGCATGAAAGGTAGCTTAAAATACCCAGGAATAGTGTAACTTTCAAACAGTGAAAAATGTTCTAGAATCGTTTCAGTAGTACAAAGAAGTCCATAGAGCGTAATGTATTAGAATTATTTTGAGTGCCTTTGTAGAAGAATCATTCATGCTATATGCATAAAAGGTTGCCTGTAAGTTAATCTAATGTATACACTATCGTCATTCCAAATTTTATCCAAATCCGTTCAGCCTTTTTTGCGTTAATTCTCACAGACACCCAAACACACAAGCGTACATATTTATAATATTAGTAGGATTTGAAAATTTATGAACTTTAAGAAACACATTTGGTCTTAATTCTTGCTTATGCTTTTTAATTTGCGTAAACCTGGCATAATTTCCATAGTATTTCATGTTTTTTAAATGCATGTGATTCTTCATTGAAGTAATTAGCATTTTTGCTAACTCAAAAGCATGAATCATTTTATCCTGGCGAAACTCGCCAAACATGACAATCTAAAAATGGTTTTAATTAATAATTAAAGGATTATTTAAAATTTCAAAATTCCGGGTCTCAGATGCACATTATCGAAGTCATTCACTTATATATTCAAATTTTCAAAGCTCTGCTTGCTGTAGATTTGTCTGGAGATCGCACACAAGCATATTTACAGACATTCATTTTTATTCTTATACTAGCTGCGTGCCTGTTCTTCGCACAGTAAGAAACGAATATTTTACTAAAATATAATCGTAACTATCTATGCGAAAATAAAATGTCAAAAAGTTCAAGTAGTCCTTTTGTTGAAACTACCGTGGGATATATTACGCAACGTAGGATTATGGTTTAGTTAGTTGTAAGACGAGCGTTGAAAAATAATGAATATAACACTTTTAATTTTACGAAATTTATTAACGTGGTATACTGTGCTTTAATCCATATTATCCAAACAAATCTACTATTATTATCAAAGAAAAAAATGAGAATACTATCTATTACTTATATTAATATTATCTATCTTCGTTTCTCCGTCTTTAATGCTCAATTTAAAGAAACAGATTAGATATTTTAAATCAATGATGCCTTTCTACTTTTTGGTGATTCTGTGGAATTTATGCACTGACATTAAAACAGATCTCCATATATTTTTAAGCATAATTGTTGTCTGATTGGCGTATTTAGCACAGCAAAATATTTCATCACGTGGTGCTGGAAAACATCCAAGCTGTACCACTTTAAATAGCATTTAAATCCACCATGGTTCATGCTCGTGAAAACATCAAACTGTGTGATCTCGAGAAACTATTTGGAATCGCTCACATTGCGAATAGCGCGTTAAATTGTGTTGCAGAGTTTACGAATTTCAGATGACTTTTAATCTATGACGTCACGTTCTGACCAGGATAGTCGAATTTAGTCATTTCGCGAAAAGTTTTCAAACTTAGTAATATTGAAACATACGACGTTGAAAAACTCTCGCTTCCAACAGAACTTTATTAAAGTTAATTTGAGATATATTGGGGGTTAGTCCTAGCTAATCGGTATTTCAAATATTTACCGGAGCTATTTTGCTAATGATGTAACTTTTGTGCAAGAGCTTATTAAGTTGCTAAAATTTAACCCAAAAAAAAGTATATCTAATACAGACAATATACGGCCAAAAGTCGTCCAAACTTGGCAACATTTTGCACGAATTTTGGGAATACATACAACGACCGTCTTCAAACCGATAGCGAATATTATGCATTATGTTAATCAGTATTTTGCATCTTGTGGCGACATTTGAATTTCTCACGACTTGAAAAAATGCAAGTTTCCTTTCGCTGTTATGGTTGCTGAAAAAACACAGAGCTCAAAAATTGCTAAGAGTAACACGCGCATTAAACAAAATACTTGGAATTTTTATAATAGTAAATTTTTGCGTCTAAGCCTTTTGATGCAATTAGATTTCTAACTCATTTTTAAACTCGTGACTTCAAAATGACACCATTCTCAGTTGCGATATCTAACATGAATTAGTGAAAGTAGAAAGAGAGAGAAAAAAAAAAAAAAAAAAAAAAAAAAAACACGTTATTATATTTTCTACAGCATCTGATGATTTGGAAGGAAATTTATTATTTCGCTCGTGGTGTAATTTTTTGTCAAAACTTGTTAACCTCATTATGAATTTTAATGCATTTTTACACCCGTGACAAACGACGCCAGTCTCACTTGAATTATTGAAAGTAATCTATTATATAAATGTGAAAGTTTGTCTGTTTGTTTGTTTGTTTGTTCGTCCGGGAACTCCTCCCACACCGTTGAACCGATCGGCTTGAAATTTTGCACATACACGTAAAATGACATAGAATAGTCCGTAGGCTGCTTTAAAATTCTGGAAATCCACCCGTTGCCCAATTTTTAACGATTTTTCGCAATTTTCAGGGTAGAAAGCTACTCAAATGTCCGATTTCAGCACATTCGTGAGCATAGTTAACAAAGTTAGATTTAAAAATTTATTTCTTTCAATAATTCAAGTGAGACTGACGTCATTTTGATGTCACGCGTGTAAAAATACATTAAAAACCCTAATGAAGTTCACAAGTTTTGACAAAAAACTACACCACGAGCGAAATAATAAACTTCCATCGAGATTATCAGATGCTGTAGAAAATAAAATAACGTGTTTTTTTTCTTTCTTTTTCTTCTTTCACTAATTCATGTTAGATATCACAACAGAGAAGGATGTCATTTTGACGTCATGAGTTTAAAAATGATTTAGAAATCTAATTACATTAAAAGGCTTTGACGCAAAAATTTACTATTATAAAAATTCAAAGTATTTTGTTTAATGCGCGTGTTACCCTTAGCGATTATTGAGCTCTGTAGTTTTTCAGCAACCATAATTACGAAAGGAAACTTTTTTAAAACGTGGGAAATTCAAATGTCGCCACAAGATGCAAAATACTAATTAACATAATGCATAGTATTCGCTATCGGTTTGACGACGGTCGTTGTATGTATTCCCAAAATTTGTGCAAAATGTCGCCAAGTTTGGACGACTTTTAACAGTATATTATCTATATCAGATATACTTTTTTTGGTTAAATTTAAGCAACTTAACAAGCTCTTGCAGGAAAGTTACATCATTAGCAAAATAGCCCCGGAGAATATTTGAAATACCGATTAGTTAGAATAACCCCAATAATAACTCTCTAATTAACTTCAATAAAGTTCTGTTGCAAGCGAGTTTTTCAATGTCGTATGTTTCAATGTTACTCCGTTAACAATCTACTGCGCGAAATAACTAAATTCGACTACCCTGGTTAGAACGTGACGCCATAGATTAAAAGTTGTCTGAAATTCGTAAACTCTGCAATACAATTTAACTCCCTATTCGCAATTTGAGCTATTCCAAATAGTTCCTCGAGATTGCACAGTTTGATGTTTTGACGAGCCTGAACCATGGTGGATTTAAATACTATTTAAATTGGTACAGCTTGGATGTTTTCCACCACCACGAGATGAAATATTTTGCTGTTCTAAATACGCCAATCAGACAAGAATTATGCTTAAAAATATATGGAGATATGTTTTAATGGAAATGCATAAATTCCACAGAATCACCAAAAAGCAGAAAACGCATCATTGGTTTAAAATATCTAATCTCTTTCTTTAAATTGAGCATTAAAGACGGAGAAACGAAGATACATAATATAAATATAAGTAATAGATAGTATTCTCATTTTTTTCTCGGTTAGTAATAGTAGATTTGTTTGGATAATATGGATTAAAGCACAGTATACCGCGTTAATAACTATTTCGTGAAATTAAACGTGTTATATTCATCATTTTTCAACGATCGTCTTACAACTAACTAAACCCTAATCCTACGTTGCGTAATATATCCCGCGGTAGTTTCAACAAAAAGACTACTTAAACTTTTTGACATTTTGTTTTCGCATAGATAGTTACGATTATATTTTAGTAAAATAGTATTCGTTTCCTACCGTGCGAAGAACGGGCACGCATCTAGTAAATAAATAAATCTAACTTTGTTAACTGTGCTCACGAATGTGGTGAAATCGGACATTTGAGTAACTTTTTACACTGAAATTTGCAAAAAATCGTAAAAAATTAGGGAACGGGTGGATTTCCAGAATTTTAAAGCAGCCTACGGACTATTCTATGTCGTTTTACGTGCATGTGCAAAATTTCAAGCCGATCAGTTGAACGGTGTGGGAGGAGTTCCCGGACGAACGAACAAACAAACAGACAAACTTTCACATTTACATAATAGATAGATTTAGCGTAAATCTGATGAAATTTCCATGTCATTTCATATTTTTCAAATGCACGCGATTTTGTTTTATATTAGCATGCGATCGAAACTCGCCAAGCATGGCAACGAAAAAACGGTTTTTAATTAATAATTAAAAAAGTAATTAAAATTTTTAAATTCTGAGACTGAGGTGCACATTATAGATTCATGCGCTTGTTCAAATTTTCAGAGCTCTGCCTGCTGTAGGCTTGTATGGAGATCGCACACATACATATTTACAGATATTCATTTTTATTATTATAAGAAGATGGATTTTAAACGGTTACCTTACAATTAACCAAATGATTTCTAATCTTAAGAAAAAAAATCAAATGTGATGTAAAAATCTGATGTGATAGTTTCAACAGACGAGAATACTTGCACTTTTTGTTTTATACAGAGAGATAACTTTCAAAGGGCTTAGTTTTGCATATTCATTATTTTCTTTCGCCTCATTCTTGTGTTTTTCTTTGCAGGGCGACGATGATTACCAAAGACTAGCTCGATTGCAAACACAATAATGGAAAGAGTGAGCCCGGCTACAAGCATGATGAATATTAGTGCGAAATCCTCCACAGTTAACGCTTTTTCAGGTTCAGTGACTTCTTCCAGGGGTTGAAACAAATAATATAAGGACTGCTGAAACACGAAATGGTCGGCCCATTTGTTGTATATCCCAGAAGCCCAGATGTAACCCACCACTCGATTAATTTTCTCTATGCAGCAGAAATTCTTCGGCACGGCAATCGATGGATTGGCTATCATGAAAACATCTTTTGAAATGTAATACTTAATAGCCATAGGTCTGAAATTATAACGCGTGTAGACAACCGCTGGTATTTTGGAAGAACTCCTATCGCTCAACGCTAAATCGATATCGGTAATGGGGGTGCTTTTATCCAAGCTCTTACCAATTATTCTTACATTTGGATCGCTAGATTGTGCAAAAATGTAGCCCAAAAATACTCCAGGAAATGTCGTGCAGTAATATCGGTCCTTGGTGACCGCAGCCGCTAGTTCTGGAATGGTTCGTACTCCTTCCAGAGTGGGAAATGTCATATAGGACAGGAGAACAGCGGTGTAAGAATATCCAATAAACATCACGGCAGTGACCCAACTTATCACCATGATGTTGTCTCTTGCTTTTCCAAGACGCAGCTCTACGCTCTGGTTTAAAATTGTGCTCCAGACGTACAAAATCAGCTTTCGAATAGGATATTTCCTGCTAAGCAATGCTGAAAATGCAAATGTCATTAGGATAGAGCAAGCGAGGGTTAACGCCCAAACTTCCCATGTAAAAGGCTTAATGAATGTGGTAAGCGATGGGACATATGCAGGTTTTCTGGTAGCAAAAGTGACTTGTATGGAGACGAACGGGTAGCTGAACTGAAGAACTTCCTGTCTTTCTGGTGTAATACTAAGGCCACCAACGATCATGTCAGCCTCGTTTCGCAATATCATTGCAACGAAGCCTGTCCATGATCCATTTTTCAGTTTTCTCCCTTTTTCCTCGTCGCTGGGGTACGTGAAATTGGCAGAAAAATTGAGAGCTTGAGCAAGTGCCTCTACGTAATGAATGCCTATCGGATCTAATGTCGTGTCTTTCACCCAAGTTGTAGCATTAACACGTCTCCGTATGGCTTCCAGATTGGTCGCAACTCTCAGAAAACTTGGGAACGACATAGTTAAATTTGTTATTCACAACAGAAAAAAAAAAATTGGGCTGACAGTTAACCACAACTTGAACTGAAACCTAAGTGTTGCTCCTTTTCAGCTTCAAAGAAAATTTACGTATGTAATATTAACCAAAAACTGGCTAAAGGGTTTACGGTAAATCGCTATTAGTTTTCGGGATAGTGCCGTGCTGTTTACTGACAAAGCATCGGAAAAGCATGAATAAAATATGAATTAACTTCTCAAAATTTCATCCAAAAGCACGGTAAATCGCTTAAAGACTTCTCTTTAAACTTCAAATCGTTCTTTACATGTGAATAATCGCTTGGGGGTTCATGTTCTTTCAGCAATAAAAATAAAAATGTTTGTATATTTCAGTATTTATTGCAACAATCTACTCTAAAAGTTACTAGAATTTACTTTTCCCGATGAATCTAGTAAGTAAATAGACAGTTTTTCAAGCACGCATTTAAAGAAGATGCTAGAAGTGCCTGCTTTTGTCTGTTTCATGTTTTCTACTATATGTTTGTGTCATTACTGACGCTTTTAGAATAATAACGTTGCAGGAAAACAAATATTCAAGAAAGTGGTCTGCTTACACAAACATTAATTAATGCGTTTTGGAAAGACTGTATAATACATGTTTCTTTTCTTCCCCAACCCTGTTATGTTTTGGAATTCAACTTAACAAAACAAATGTTATGATCACACAAGTAAGTGCGTGCTTGAAACTTTTTTCCAAGTTCTCGCTAAGATTAAATGGAATGAAACACAGTGGAGTCTCGGCGTATGCGAGTCTTAATTTACCCTCGTGTAAGTGAAAAGCTGTGAAATAGGGTTTATATACGACTTCAGGAGAGTTAGAAACATATGTACAGTTACTGTTTTAAGACATTCCCTAACTTTATAGTACCATTTCCCTCATAAAGAAATGAATAAACAAGTAAATAGAAAATAATAAACTCTGCAATCTGGAAAAACTATTTTAAACGAATTGGAATCCCAATTGCATGACGTAATTTTCACTTGAAATAGGTAATTTTGTCAAGCAAATGATTCACGTATTTTACTCCCGGAAATAAAATGGTGCTGAAAATTACGAAAAATCGCTTAAAAATGAGGGAACGGGTGGATTTGCAGATTTTTAAAGTAGCGCAGATTGTTTTCTATATTTTTATACATAATTTTTAAAATTTTCAAGCGGATCGTAAAAACTTTGCGGATGTTATCAAGCTTTTTAGTGCTTAATTTCGTAATCTTTTTGGAGTAATGGCTGTAAAAGTTTTATCTTGAAGTCAGAATCAGCTCAACTATATTGTAGGATGATACGCTTTAAAGAATAACTTCCCATAGAGCGCAATGAATTGGAATAGTATTTTGAGTGCTCCTGTATAAAAACTATAAAGGCTACAAAGACTTTCAATAGGGTACATGGTACAGTAGACAAGAATAATATATGTAAATTTCGTAGAAATCGATGCATATTTACGGAAGTTAGAGCACGGACAGACAGACAAACCGAAATTATAAACATTTTTCAACCTTGTTGGAAAGTGTTGAAAAAGCAGTGTTATTCAACATAATATTGTCCAGTACTGTACAACACAAAGTTCACGATCAGTAGGAGAGTTAGAGATATAAAGTACCTTACTGTACGTACAGTATGCAGTAATAACTTAATACGAGTACAGCATTTTAATAATAATACTGAACTGTACAGTAATAATTATTATTGCACTGCACTGTAATAATAATAATTACTAAATATGACGCAGCACTGTGATAATAATAATAACTGTATTGTACTGTATAGAATAACATTTTACCCTGTGCTTCTGCTGTCGTTTCTTTAGGCGCAAGATATTGTGTTGCAGGCGAGAAGTTCTCGTTATCTCTCAGAAACGTTGATTGTGAAAAAAATCGCGTAAGGCCAATCGCGTTTTAGAGCGAATCCACTGTATGTCGTCATTATTAGAAACCTCATTTTATCTAGAACAGCGTTTCTCAACTGCTCGGGTGCGAGAAAAACAGCAAAGGGCAAACGATAATGTATGTTTTTAAAAATCATCTCACTTATTCTTATTTTTACCCCTAAATACAGGGTGATTCAAAATTAGGGGGGGGGGGGCAAACTTTCAAGCGAGATAGAGAACACCAAGGCAGGGGCGTAGCCAAGGGGGGGTTAGAGGGGTCATAACCCTCTCCCCCATGAGGAATTTTTTGCCATACAAAATATATATTCTTCACTACATTATCACACAGACGTATACATATTTATGAGCTGTAGTAGTCGTAACCCCCCCATGAAAAATTTCTGACTACGCCCCTGGCCGGCCTGTATTTTTGACCTTTATCGAATTCGAGATTTCACTGAAATGAAAATGGGAATATCAGATATTTGATGTTGAAATAAAACCGATATGCCGATATTTATCGATTTTTGGTCCAGTCCTACTGAGGGGCTGCTGCCCCCCCAAAAAATGGGACCCTTTACTTAGCTTACAATTGAACTTTATCTTTAAATTTGATACCCAGCCCACCCCGAAATAAAATCCTGGCTACGCCACTGTCAATAACACTAACTACGCCACTGCTTTAGACCCTATTTTGCATTTCTCTGAATTACGACAGAAAATAAAATCATTCCCCTTAAACGACAAACAAGGTAAAAAAAATATCTTAAACGAAATCTGCAGCAATAAAGCGAAATGTTATTTTGCTTACTACAAAGTCCTTTTGTGAGAGCGCTTAATACCGCCCCTGTATCTTTCATTAAAAGTGACAAGCACAATCCTAACTTTATTTCATTCTATTTCCCTTCACATGAAAACCCGCCACCATGTAAACCATGTAAACCCATGTCCACCATGTAAACTTAACGTTCCGTTTTTTTTTTTTTTTTTTTTTTTTTTTTTTGAGGGTGGGGGCAGGGGGACATATATTGAAGTTAAAAGTAGAAAAGGGATATTATTTTTTACACTATATTAAATTATATTAAATTTTAAACAAATATTAAACCAGCCAGACAAGTTGGAAGTAGGGAGTCCCCCCGAAGGAAAAAGGGTTAAACAACTTTGAGACACCCCCCGCTCTTCCACGAGCATTGGCGTAAATTGGCATGTAATATTTGGATGGGGTGACAAAATGTTTCCGATTGTAGAAAACATCATTATTATAAATAGCTCTGATACTTGAATTTTCTTAATTTTTTTTTCGGGGGGGGGATTGACCCCTCTTGCCCTTACGAAGTAACGCCTATGCCCCCCGCCAAAAGCAAACGATGTTCGACCCACTCCACACCCACAGACAAATAAAACTTTAAATCCGACCACTAACCAAGAAATGGAACACCAAAGATTCGAAAAAAAAAACGTCAATTAAATGAAACATCTTTTCAACTCTTTTCGACTCCTTTGGACTCTGAGTCGATAGAAGATTCGAAAAAAAAAAAAAAAAACTCCAATTAAATGAAACATCCTTTCAACTCTTTTCGACTCCTTTCGACTCTGAGTCGATAGAAGATTCGAAAAACTAACGAATCTCAACGATCGTATACAATCACCGAAACAGAGCGAAACACTGAATCAGTAAAGATTCGTTGCTGCACCAACTCAGTGACCAACTCACCCACACCCACTCATTTGCTGTTTCAAATCATCTATCGACTGAGTCGTAAAGAGTCGAAAAGAGTCGTAAAGAGCAGTGGCGGCTTTTCAGGTGAAGTAGGTGAAGTGCCTCTTCACCAAGTATTGTAAGTAACAAAAAATTGTGTAACGTAAGCAAGCCATAATCCTTTTTCAAATTTAGTCTGTAAGAATACACTTAAATTTCTGATGAAAGCCCAATTGCCATAAGACTATGTGCTAAATCATGCTCTTACTATCAGTGAAGCCAAAGCCAAACTCTCTTCCCTCTCCTCCCCTTGCCGCGCGCATAGAAATAATATACCGCGCGCCCAAAGAAAGCTTCAAAGACTTGTGTCACGATTGGTCCATTGTTAGAGTCACGTGGTACGCGGGTTCTGACGGGGTGAGTTGTGAAGTGCTAAGGAAAAATTATCTCTTCTACTGCACTTATTGGGGGGGTTGCCATGGTAACCCAAACGCTTCATTCAGTTTTACAGCTTTACTTTCTATCAGGTGAAGAGATCCCTCAGAAAACGGTCTGTCTCTTCAAGTGAGAGAAAACCCAGCGTAGTGCATCTCCAAGCACAAATATGTGTAGGAAAATGGAACCACGTGATTTGTTTGAGATTTTGGCACATGAGATTTTTACAGCTGTCTTTTGAAAATTTTAGAGTTTCTTCTTGTGTTAATTTTAATGATAATAATAGTTAGTTTCTTTTCTGTTTATTCACCTTCATTATGTTTCCTGTAAATGATATAGTCTGTAATGTATTACAAACACCGTTTAGTCGGTGGAATGATGACGATAAAAGAGATTTTCTTTCTCGTGGTCGACATAGAGCCTGATTAGCGAAAAGGCTCGAGAAGCTTAAGCTTCCCGCCATAATTTGAAGGGGGCTCAAAAATGACTACAAAACGGATAAAAAATCAAAATTTTGTTTTTAAATGATCTTCTAAGTTATTGTAAAGATTTTTAATGAAGAGAAGTGGAAAGCTATTTTTAAGGTATTTTAGAAGTCTTGATACTCCATGCAGCAACATTTCTAAATTAATTCAGTATGCGATGTCTAAACTTGGGATATTTGTTCCAGTTGAGACAAAATTTTCTATTATCAGGGACATTTAGTCGGTAGAAAGGGGTAAACTTTCAATATGTAATGTTAAAAATCGTTTAAAGGTCAAAATTAATTCTGAACTTCCATGTTGTGATTTTTATGATGTCACCTAAACGAACAAAGAATTCCCGAAAAAAGCCCCATGTCTCATGAAAAATATATGACTAAATAAATAAAGTTTATTGTTTCAGTAGTAAGGAAATGTTTTTAGTTTACTTTTTACAGTAAT
Source organism: Cheiracanthium punctorium (assembly GCA_038373885.1). Classification (NCBI taxonomy): domain Eukaryota; kingdom Metazoa; phylum Arthropoda; class Arachnida; order Araneae; family Cheiracanthiidae; genus Cheiracanthium; species Cheiracanthium punctorium. The sequence goes on along the minus strand of JAWZYV010012185.1, from coordinate 3,629 downwards.
TTTAAAAATACTGTAAAATCTCATTACAATTAAGTAAAGTATTGCGAAGATAATGAATAATATATTTTTATCTAAGGTAAATTTCAAATTAATTAAAAAAATATTTTTTTCAAATAAAATCATTAGAACTAATTAAATCAATTAAATATCCCTTTAACAAAGAAAATCATTAAAAACTTTACTTAATCCAAACAAAAAGGGGATAGGAGGCCCGAAATGAGACTGAGCTTCTCCTCACTTCAAAGATTAATCGGGCCCTGGGTCGACCAGTGGAGGCATTAGGAATTAATGCATCGCTGAAAGATTAAAAATTTCTTTCCGCAGAAAGGCCTGTGCCACCGTCTAATTACCATGCTTAATGGACATGGGCACCGGCACCATAGGGCAAGAGGGGCTATGGCCCCCTCTGGATTTTTGTATGCAGTGTTTTCCCTTGCTTTTTTGCTGTTTTCAACATGGTAACTATACGTTAAAGTAGTCTTTGCCTCCCTTGAGTAGTCTTTGCCCCCCTGGAGTAGCCTTTGCCCCCCTGGGAAATATTCTGCCGACGCCCATGTTAATGGCTGCATCAGGTGTTTTTCATAATATTTTGGTATCAAGCTCTTCACCTATTTTTTTGATCACGAGCCGCCACTGGTAAAGAGTCCAAAAGAGTTGAAAGAGTAAGGGAAAATCTCTGGGAACGGCAAAGGGAAAATAAGTTTTCCTTCCCTTCGCACTTGGAATGTATTTCCCCACAGTTGAGGGCTTATGATTCGAATCAGTAGAGAGTGAGTGTAAAGACTGAGCCACTCAGTACCCAGATTCGAATCACTGATTCGACTCATCGAATCATTGGCCATCTCTAATGTATTCCCTAAACAGCCCAGCTGGCTTATGAAATGGGTCATGTAACAGGTCCGATGTTTTCGCGTAAAATGAAAATTTGTCATAAAATTGCGTTTCTGTTTCCTTTTTCTATTTTATCAAGTTTATTTTTGTTTGAGTTAATCTTGATTTACTTTTGATCAGGGGTTGAATATTGAACTGAAAATTGGTTTCCGAATTACGATTGCAGCTTACGTTTTCATAACTTATTTTAACTATTGCTATAAATTGAAGAATATCAGACCTGATAAAATGATGGTGAACAATCAGAACTTGAATTTTTTCTTACATAATTTCAAACTAGACTTAGGCTCAAACAAGCTTAAAGGTGACTTGTCAAGAATATCGTGTGTAAGCAATAGGGATGGGTCGAATAACGCTTAACAGTTAATAATAACTACTACCGGAGGAAAAAACGATATAACTGTTATTCTATTTTGCATCTAACTGTTATTCGTTTTTACGTTTTTAGTAATAGTCCGATCTCAACCGTTATTCGTTTTTCTATCCGTTATCGATAACGCTTCGTTATTTGTAACACTATTAAACAATTTTGAATAACAGCTTGAAGGTCGTTAATTTTCCGTAAATAATATTAGTGTCGTTGTCGTTTTTCTTGTAAAAAACGCAGCAGGGACTGTTTGTTTCCGCTGCTGTATCTTTAATGTTGAGAGGAACGGTTCGGCTTGTGTTTTCGGGTATGGGATAGGGATGTGGTATAGGAGGGGGGGATCCTTGCATGTGGTTGATATATCTGTGGTGAGGGAGAGGGGTTGTGTCATTGCGTTCTACTGTTGATAAAGGGGATGGGTTTTATGGGGATAGCGGAATTTCGCATACGAAACGAAACGTATACGTATACGAAATTTCGCAACTTCGTTCCTTAATTTTCGTTTTTATGACACCTGAGTATGATTAAACTTATGTTTTTTTTTTCCAATACAATTATTATTGAATTTATGTAACTTTTGATTGAATTTATTAACGGTTGATTAGCATTTTTCAAAGAAGACCATATGGAATCTTTAATTGGACCTGTATTTTTTAATTTAACGAAGCTATAGTAATAACCAGTCGTATGCTAATATATAAATATTTAATGTATTCAAAAATTTTTAGCACAGGATCACCCGTCTAGAAGCTACTCGAGCAGGGCCGTAACCAGAGGGGGGGGCTACGGGGGCTGAGCCCTACCTAGAAGTCTCTCAGCCCCCCCTAAGATTTTCAAAGATTTCAGTAAATTCACTGATGACTACAAAAGTTTAGCAAAACATACACTATTCCTTACAACTTGATTTGCTACTCGGGGCAGAAATTCCGAGAGGGTAAGGTAAATCCTTAAAACTGCCGCCACGCTTATCCCACGTTTCTTAGACTTGTATTTGGCAGTAAATCTCAATGAAAAAATTGTTAATGGAACAAATATTAGTAGATAAATATTTTAAAATATGACTTTTTGTGAAATAAAAATTCTAGGTGAAGATGTAAAAATTGGAAGAAACTCCCTTCCCCCGAACTACTAATACTTAGTCAGCCCCCCCAAACTAGATTCAAAGCCCTACCTAGCATGTCATCTTGGTTACGGCCCTGTACTCGAGACACAGACAAACAACTAACTAACTAACATTTTACAGTTTGTTTTATTTATATAGATTTTGTTTGTTAAATCAAATGAAATCAAATGTTTCTGAACTAATCACTGTAGTTGTATCTGGAGCAAATAGATGAAGCCAGCACTGTCGTTAAACCTGGAAAGAAAAGTTCGTCAAATCTGCTACGCGGCTCGGAGCATTGAAGCATCATTGACATCATCACCGGCGCGTTTCGTATTGGCTGATTCTCAATGATCCGATTCTGATTCTAACGTATACTAAAACACTGTGGAAATCAAGGGTATCACACCATCACCTCTTAGATATAGAAAGTCTAACAACTGCTGACTGACTGACTGACTGAAAAGTATGTTTAGCGGAGTACCTGTCAGAAAAGATGACTAACCTCCAATTTTGCGTAAGTATCATTGGACAATACAAATTTGAAATTTGTATTCTCCAATGAAAATTTGAAAAATAAGAAAAAACAAGTGAGAACCACTTAGTAAAAATTGAGAACCGAAGTTGCTCATGAAAATAGAAGAAAAAATTTTCAATCAAGCCAAAAGTCGTGATGAAAAAGGATGCATAGAAGAAGGACCTGATCACAATGGTCTACCCAGCTACCCCCAGCCGACAAGCGACGAACTTCGTCTGGGTTGCTAGACTGTGATATGGCCGCAGGAGCAAGAAGAGACAGAGCGGCCTTAGACCGTTTTCTGTATTTGATGTTGTGATAGTCATAATCAGGGAGCTCGGCTATAATCTCATTAGGGAGAGGGCCGAGCTTATTGGGAAAACGTTTGGTTAGCTTGTGTAGCTGTTTTATCATAGTGTTTATACGAAGGTCTTTCCTAACAATTTTGTTCAAAATATAGGCAGGACCATGTCTGATGATTCTGAGAAATCCTGATTCAGCATTAGATAGGCTGGTAATATGTTTATTAGCTGCATACGCCCATACGGGAGCAGCATAAAGTGCAACTGGCCTAACAAGGGCCTTGTACATAATAATCTTGTTTTGGGTCTTCTGTTTTTTGGTATAAATAAGGTTGCTAACCCCATTGAATGCAGCATTCATTTTACCTCGAGTGAGAGTAACGTGCCGCTTCCATGTTAGATTTTTATCAAGCGTGACTCCTAAATAGGCGGCGGAGTACGCCCAGTTAA